>CM054120.1:76071532-76175982 GCA_028673005.1 Tanypteryx hageni
CACTCACCCATCAAGTGAGAGAGAGAGAAAGAGAGCCTTTATGGATCAGGAAAAGGAGACGGCGAGGTTTGGGTTCTTATGTTCTTATGTTGGGTACGCGCATCCCGGGCGAGCGTGTCCCGGGACCGAAAAATGTGCAGCGATGGGTAACGGGCACTCCGCGGGAACTGTTGGAGCTTATTGTTTTCCTTCCCACGATGTTTCCTTATTGTCTGCGATGAAAACGGCGCCGGGCAGAGCGCCTTATCGCTCGCGTTTATTTTTTTTTCTTTTCCTCCGCGTGTAACGTACAATGGCAGGAAGAGGCGAAATCAACTGCGCCTCGCTTGGATTACTTCTTTTTCTTCTTATAGTTTTTCATGCTTTTCGCGGACGTCTTTAGATAATGTTTGATGCTTATGGTCTTTTAGAAAGGCATATAACAAGCATGTGAAACAGGCGGCCCTCTGCCTTACTGGGGACCGATAGCTAATTTTTGTCTAAAACGAATCGTGTGGGATTTCATGTAAATGGTTTATTTTAGCGAAAAGGAGACGATATTTTTTTCAAAATTACCGAATTACAATAGAACGCATTTTCTAAATTATTGTTTTTAATTGCAGAACAGGCGTCCAAATCTTCTAGCTAGAAATCTTGTAGCTAAAGTCTATTGTTCCTGCGCTGACCTTCATTAAACAGCTGCGGCCCCTCTCTATCATCCCTCGATTTAATGTGGCTCTTCTATAACATTCATCGCTTTAATGCGGCCCTTCTATAACAGTCATCGCTTTAATGCTGCCCGGATCTGATCGAGTTCGACATGCCTGTCATATACCAAAGAAGCTCGTAAGATAATGTTAGCTACAGCAATTACGTCATTATTCTTCCGTGCATTGTAGAGGTCGCGTTGAATGTTTTTCTATAGCAGGACACTATTTTTGTTCGTGCTCTTTGTGCTTTGTTGTGCGATTGTGTTAGTCGGTAAGTATTACTTGCATATAACCTCCAAAATTTTCATTTCGCAGATTTGACTAATATCAAGTGGAATAGAGGGACCGTTTGTCAGTTTATTGCTCTTTTATTTCGCCTGTATGGCCGTGTAAACCCGCGAACATTTTTTGTCGCTTAACAAAAAGCCACGTAGTGCCTCTTGAGAACTCGATTAATGATCGTGTTTTGTAAATTAATCTTCAATGGCACACATAATTGTCGACAATGTGAATCAATTAAGACGTTCCGTTGGTGCAAGTAGGATATATTTTGATACTTGAACCGCTTGCGCAAACGTTTAAGAAAGTGAGTTTTCAACGGGATGGATGTGGTCCGTCGGTCTTGGCAGAAACTAGAAACTCTGAATTCAAACACAAATGCTTGCGTAGCTGCGTGTTGGTATACAGTAGTGGTTCCCAATCTGGGTGCCGCAGTTGATTTTTAGGGGTGCCGCGAAAAACTTCGTTTAGTAAATAAATGAACGATTTGGAAGTGTTGATAGGCCATTGGGGCAATAACATTTACTCCGATGAATTGATTTTGGTGTGTCTAAATGTTGCAATACCCGTGTCTATTAATATAAAATATTGCTTCAAGGCTTGGCTGCAGCGAAGTTCTGTTTATCTGTGAAAGGATTAAGCGTCTACGGAAAGTTTCGGAACCACTAATATCTAGTGAAAAGATTTTAGAACAGAAAACTAACGATAGGAAACTGTATTTATTTATTTATCTGATAGTTGATAAATTACTGTTAAGTTGGGGAAAGATTTAGCCTACATTTTGTATTTATTAGAAAAACAAACCAATGCGCCAACGCTATATAGACTCGAATATCGACTATGAACCGAGAAAAAGCGCAAGTTTGGGTGCGTGTGAGTTACCGTTTATTTTGATTTCATGGCTCAAGGTTCTCTTCTATTCCCCTTAAGGTTTTTTAAATCATTTGTTTATCGCCACCTATCTCGCAGTTCGCCTACGAATGGTTTGACGGGGAAGATGAAAGGGATACGAGATATATCCGTATATTGCTTGACGTGAAATCTTTATGGATTTTCGTTTCCCCTTCGCGTGAACTATTTCGAAAATTTTTATATTCTTCCTTCAAAGCCGGGTCGGTTTTTTCGATGGTCGGCCTTAAATGCCGTCGCTCTCTATTTTTGTACGAATTTATGGACGTGGAACATAAAGTATTGTCCTTTTGAACGTTTTTAAGCAAATTACTGGCCCTTTCCTCATTTCTTCAAGCTCCCTTTTTTATGGAATGTTGCGTTTCCTATCCTCGCTGCTCTCATCACCAAACTGTCTAATATAAAGGAGTGCTGATGTAAAATTTTGCGCATGCAGACGTATACGAGACTGGAAAAAATTCTACAACCTATTCTGAAGCAGGAGGAAACGGGCTTCCTACACATTTCGGAATGCAAGATAAAGAAGATAAGATTCGCGAGACCTATTGTAGAACGGAGCGATATAAAGGATCGTTCTTCCCCAGAACGGTTAGGGTTTGCAATAGGGAAACGATAATGGGAATTGTTAGGAACATGTTTGGCGCATTGCACCCCCTGCCAGCCGCCATTAAGGTGACTTGAAGGGTATGATGTAGATGATAATTTATTTGTAGAATTTCTGCCCGCCAAGTGGAAGAAACTGGTTCGATTCCCGTTCAATGCAGAATTTTTCTCCTTCTTTCTAGAATTTCTTCTATTAATCTTCTCAAAACTCTCTTTAAGCTTTCTGAAGTTGCGATAGTTTCTTTCACACTAAATAACATTTACGTGCAGAGTTATCGACATTTTTTGTTATTAGCGATAAAAGAATATTTTTCTTGTTTCTTATTTGTACCCTAACGAGGTTGATGGATAATTTTCCCTTAAAATCCTAATTCGAGATTGTTTTTTTCGTTGATCTGAAAATTTCTCGAAAAGAAGCATCCGCTTCGAAGAAAGACATTAATTTGAAGAGGAAGCGGGGTAAGGCGTTGCCAATGGGGGCGAGCGAGCGGTTGTTTCAGTGCAGCCATTCAAGAGTAATGACGCCAACTTGCACCCCAAGTTTAGAAAGAGGATGGTAGGAGAGGGGGTGGGGAGGGGGCAGCCGAGTGCATGGCATCATCCCAAAAAGTTCTCTGCCCACGGAGATGCCGGGATCGATCATCGCACGGATCTATCGAGATTTTTGTTCCCGAGCACGTTCAAAAATGGTGTAATGGCCCACGAGAACTTTATCTCGGCGTTGGCGTGTGTAGCGGAAGTTGATGCATGTGGGTGAATCGAGTGGGCCGTTAAAAGCGTCGTGAAGATGATTGATTGCCTCGGGGCAACGTCCCCCTCAACCGCGACCACCCCTTCTCTCTCTCTCCCTCCCAACCCCCCACCCCATTTAGCAAAAATGTTTGCGGATTCCTCCATTTGGCTAAATCTCGTGGCCGCCGGATGTGATATAGGGAACTTAATTCTTCGTCGAGAGGATATGAGGGAGATGTTTAGATTGACGACGAAGCGATAGGCGAGGGGAGTTCTCTTTCCTCTTTTGGAGTGGATTTGGATGCGAAGAGAGGGGTCCGAATCGAAGGCTTTCGCCCTAATCTCTCCGGTCCTCCCTCCTTCCATCTCTCGCTTTCTCCATTCGCCCCGATTCTCCGTCTATCGCGGTCCCTACCCTTTCCTCTCCCCTCTTCCCTCCATTTCCGCCTAATTTTCTTCCTCATATCCTCATCCTCGCCCTCTCCCCCCGATCGTCTCCCTCTCTCGCCGCTAACCTTTCCCTCAAATTATCCCTCTTTACCCATCAGCGGCTTCTTTCTCTCTCTCTCATTTCGCTTCCCCTCATCACCTCCGACTTCAAGAAAACCCTCACCGGCGCATGTCCCAGTCAACCACTGCCTATCTCTTCCCCCTTTCCCTTCTTCCACTCTCTCTCTATCTTCCATTACTCTTTCTCCTCCCCGCTCTCGGAATCGCAGACAGCTTTTCATTTCCTTGCGGCGCTCAAGGACGCCTCTCCCCCGCGCTCCCTCCTCCGCGCTTCCTTCCCACCCTTCCACGCTCGCCTCCATCCTTATCTACTTTGCCACCCAACGCCCTCCCCTCTCAACCCCCCCATTCCCTTTCCTCCCACCATCTTATCCCATTTCTTTCCCTTCCATCCCACCCTTTCCCCTCTTTTCTTCCCCCCGCCTATTTCACCCCGCTCGCGCCCCACCTCGATCTCCCTCCCTTCTTCCCTTTCCCATCCCACCGTTTAGGAATGTAAGATCATAAAGCAAAACTTTTCGTTTTAATTTTGAAATTATACGTGAAAATGCCATACATGGATAACTATTCCTCTCTCAAGATAAATTAATTTGCTCTTTATTTTATTCAATGCTTTACTGAAGTAAACTTTTTGACATATACAATGCGCATGAAGCTTTTTTCAACTAAGTTACAAAATTCACAATTTCTTTTGGAGTTCCTAATGAAAATTATCTTAGGATAAAATAGAATTCCACGCTAGGTAAATATCGTCATAAAATTCATATTAATGCAATAAGTTATCAAGTCCAAATCCAACTGGGAAGTTATGTATAAAGCAAATGGTTGCAGGGGCAAAATCGTTTGAAAGACAGACTTGGAATTAGCATCCCATTGAAGAAACAAGAGATTTTTGGCAAAGGAAATCATCCACAGCCCTTAATTTAAACCCCTTAGTCATATTTATCTTTCAACCAAAGATGCCATTAACTCAGACGAAGAGATAGGATGGACAAAGGAGAAAAGTGAGACAGAGCATCCCTTTCTTTTGGTAGGTTGCCTAGAGCCTACAAATTCGTCTCCCAACCTTTACACCCTCTTATCTCATTACACTCTTCTTATCCCACTCGTCTATCTCACTCGTTACTCTTGTCTTTCTCTCCTATCGCCTCTCCGCTCCATTTTTGAACCTTAAGCATTTCCTCCCTTTCAACCCTTGCGCCTTCTTTACCGCCCTTTTAACTCGTGCGTGCTGGACGCTCGAGCCCTTGTCCTCTGCGCAATAAGATCACGACTATTCGATGGTCAGTGCCACGCCCCGTGCCTATTTTCTCCTCAAGAGCCCTCTTTCGTTCTACCTCTTCAAGTTTTAGTTTCTCGCCAAAAGGAGGAGATGAGAATTTTACCCTGCGTCGAAACCTGTTAGCGAGTAATTAATGTCGCTGATTTTTTTAAATCGGTTAGCGAAATCTTGCACAGGTTTTTGTCCTCCAGGTGAGGAACGGTTTTGGGTGGAGACGAAGAGTTTGATAGCGGGGATGGGGAAAATGTGACGAGGGGTACAATAGTGGAAGGGAATCTGAGTTCGGTAGCAGTTTGTCGCGTAGCTAGGGGCGGATCTATTGACGGGTTAACAGGGCTTCAGCCACTGGGCCCCGGTATGGAGGGACCCACATCTCTCGTATAATTAAAAAATGCAAAAATAAAAAATTGCGGGCATTTATATTCGGTGAAAATTAATGCAAATGATAAACGATAGGGAAAAATTCTGGCGAGCAATAGGCTTTTTACGGAATTAGTACTGTTTATTCCTATGTTTATGCGAAGCGCCCCCCAAATAACGTTAGCCCTGGACTGCCGAAATTCGCCATCCGTCACTGGTCGTAACGGTCTAAGATATCGTATTTAAGGTGGAGCTCGTAACTATGGCTTGGAAAGGCTGGGGATCTTTATAAAACGGATTGTGTTTGTAAATTATGTAAGAGATTGAAGGAAGCCACTAGAGAATGAGTCCACAATATTTTCACGGTTACACTGTTATCTTATTTTAGCAAAAATTCAGGAGATTAAATTAAGAGCGTCGTCCTGTCCTCTCTCGCGTCCAAGAAAACGTCCCTTCAATGTCCCAAGGGCGTATCTCTTCTGAAATCAATCGATGGACCAGTGCTATGTGTTTGTGTATGTGAGATAGGCTTTGTATTGATTGTGTGAAGGGTAGCCAAAGGATTGTGGGTACTATTGGTCGTTTTGGAGGGAGGTATAGGGGTGGGATTTTGCGGCGTTCTTAAAGGAGGCTTATGGAACTGGAACCGAAAAAATGCGGCATGACGAATATGTATTTTTTTATAGTCTGCAAAATTGTCGAATTTTTCCTTTGGGACGAAGTCGTTATGCAGATTAGAGGAGAAAAAGGTAGAAACGAATGCGGTCTTTTTCGACTGTGCTGCCACCTACCTCCACTTTTGTTTGATGTGGCCTCGCCCGTCTCATCCTCCTTACGAAACGTATGTGATGTGTGCCAAGGAAGTCGTCGTCTCAATCAATAGTCGCAGAATAAGAATCCCGAGCACAATTTATATTTCGGAAGACCTTCTCCCAAGGTCAACGTCGCCTTTTGTTAATATAATGATCCGTAACCGGACTTCATTCCGCATTCGCCCGCTCTCATTTTCATGCCGGCGAGGGCGAATTTGGGGAAATTAATTATCTCTTAAGCTCTGAACGGCGTTGAACCGCATGTGGACAGGTTGCGAATCTTAACAATATAAATCCACCGAATTTTTCGTCTCCGGTTCTGGTCGACAAGGTTTTTGAATTGCATTCCGGGTGCGAAATTCAGTTGGCTTACATTGATCTCTTTTCGCCTTGAAGTATTTGTCTTGCAGTCGATCGATTCTTTCGACCTTGCATTTGGAGCGTATAGCGTGGCTTCATCGGAGCAATCTGGTAGACCATTCGAATCACTAAGGATCCTTATCGTTTGCGATTAAATATTCATAATTATTATCGGATCGATGCGACGATAGCGCGGTGTTGTTGCGAAGGCGTCCGTGACGTAAGAATGGGAGTTTAATGCGCGCTGGTGGAAAACTGGCTTTTATTAAAATTCACAGGTAATTAATTCTGTTAGGTAGCGAAGAGGAAATGTCCTCTGAATGAATTTCCGGTGTATGAGAGGGTTCGGTGAAAGTTTCCTTCGACATTAAATCATTTGCCATTATCTCGACCTCGCGCCTCATTTATCTCGTTATTAATCATACTGACGAGTACGTACATCTGTGTGCGCAGTAGTATTCGATCCCGTAGCATTGGTAACAAAGCATTTAATCTTCCTACCCGTCTATCTGGCGGCTTTTACATTTAATTGTTGTGAAATTGATAAATGAATTTGTAATTAATTCGATCATTATTGTTCATGAATTTTTGTGGTAAATTAAAGCTCCCATCTCATTTTGGCGTTCGTCATAGTTCTTATAATAACTAAGATGGTACATTCTACTTACCAATCGACCCGTGCTTTTACTACCTAATACTGCGGAAGGTTAATGTCTTTCGTTAGGTGTAAATACAGCACCTGTATCTGGTCCTCCCGATTGTTATTGTTGTGCAACAACATGTCGAATTCGCTCGTTTTTTGTAAGCTCATTAAACCCTTAATGAACTTAGTTGAGCGGACCGATAGGTGTAACCGAGCGTAGAATGAGTCCAACGGCCTCATTCCGTTACGTAGTGACTGAAGAAGAGGTCCTTTTATTCTCACTCCGTTCGCCAAAAGAAACAAATGGGTCTTCTTTGCCAAAACAACCAAAAGTCAACACCATCTGCTCATTCGAGAAACTGTTCGGTTTTCGGCACACATTTCGGGAGTCTCTCAACGCTTTTCACAGTTTTCCAGACCGTCTTCAGACGGTCGATACATTCGTGCTAACAAAATATTTGGCGGATTGCACCTCATACGGTTCGCCGAGCTTTTTAATTTCGATTTGCGATCTCTGCGCCTCGCACTTAAAGTAGCTGACTTTAATCCTGAAATCTAAAGTCGCGCTTTGTTGACAACATTTCACACCTTCGCGTCTTGCCAGCAAAAATCTTTTGCGCGCGACTTAAAAATAAATTTTATACGACTTGTTGGGTATTGCGTCGTAAAAACAGCCACACGAACACGGTTTCGACTATTAAATGAGTCCTCGCGAAGTAAAATTTGTCGTAAAACTGCGGATTAAAGATTTTTGGAAATGGAGACCCACGAATTTGCGACTTCTTTTGTCGATTTAATGTTATGAACGAGTTTATGAGACAAGAACTAAAATGCCCTGTAGGCACCACCTCGCCGTTTAGAATACACGTCCACGTAAGGTTTTTTTTGCATTTATTAGCTAGTTTGCGAGAAGAACGCTACAGACAAGTACCCTAAAATGTGTGCGTTGATTTAATGAACAAAAACGGAAATACAATGGAGAATGTAAAGCGTCATCCTGTAGGCACCGTATTCATGTTTGGAATATGTTAAGTCCATCCGCAACCCTTACTCATGGCTTGCCTCTCCTCTCTCCCTCACCTCTCCTCTCTCCCTTACATCCCTCCCACGCTTTCTCCTCTCCCCTTTCTCCGGCAATGAGTCACGTTCCCCTTCCTGCAACCCTACGTCGCCACCGCATTGAAGAGCATTACCTTCCGGCTCCGACTCAATCCCTAAAAACCTCTCTCTCTCTCTCTGTCCTTTACTCGATTGCATTCATTTTGTGTGCCTTCGTACAGCCGAGCTTTTTTCTCCTCGCTTGATAAGCTTTTTTATTTGCGAGTGTAGTCGGGCTCGCGTACGCGAACGAATAAATTTGCGTGTCGGGCGTTATGCTTGGTAAAGAGAGAGCTGAAGACCTCTTTTTATTGTTAGCTCATGACCAACTAGGACAAGGATTTGCCGTGAATAGCTAACGTATTGTGACGACTAATTTGACACTAGATGTCTCTGCGGCATCGGAGAAAGAGGCTTGTCGTCGAGATGTACATGGAAATGCTTCGGTTGACTTGCCGTTTGTTTGGACTCGTGCAATGGACCTGTATATTTTTTTTGTTTCCGTATATGGCATCACGGTTTCCGTCGGTCCTAAATAAACGTTTTGATATTTATGGCAGAATGGCTTCGGAAGTAGATAAGAACCTCGAGAATTAATCTATCACCTTAATCAGCCAACAGGAGAATTCATTGATTTATTTTTTTTGGAAAATGGAGTTTGATTTCTTTGAGATGATTCGTTTGGTGGGAAATGGTTATTGATTTTGAATTGGCCAATAAGCCTCCTTTCTAGTCTTGATGCGAATCGCAATTCTTATTTCTATTCCAAATTCCAATCCTCTTGCTGTTGTCTCCTTCGCTCTATAATGTACGCGTTGAATACTCGTCGACGACTTCGCTGCCGCGAATAATGATCCATTTTATAGCATCGAACATGCATACGTTTTAAATTTTATTCCGTTTCTTTCCCGAACCATTCTATCCGATAAAGCCCTATGGCACTCCTCAACCTGTAGCCCGTGTCGCCATCATTCACCTTTCTGCATGCCAAAACCACCTCTGAACGTACGCGCCGCTACTCCAACACGCACTCTTCCTCCTTCACTCCCTCCCTACCCTCTCCCCCTATTTTATCTTCCAGCAACACACCAACTCCAATGATCGCTCTCCCTCTCCAACTCATCTATCTTCAATACACATCTCTCCTCCTGTATTAGTATACAAAGGCATATATTTAGGCATTAATGCGCGTATATATGTACTCTATAAGTACATATATCATTGTGTGTAAATATGAGGTGGTGTATACATTTGGCTCGGGTATATCTTATGATGCTTTTTATGTGCTCCCAAGTAAGTTTTCCAGATTTTTTCACGCCCTCTTCGTCTATTCTTGAGCGTTTCCCTCCTTCGGGGTTTTTCCCGAGGTGTCGTAAGCTTTAATTTTTTTCTACCCCTATCATTATCCATCTTTTTTCTAGCATAAACAATGATGTTGTGCGAATGCTTTTGTCCTGTATCTTTTTTTATTGCTTCCTGCGCCTTATGTATGGCTGGATGTAAGAGGAGATTAGCGAGTCTCTCGACCTCGCCCTAGTAAATATAATCTATCTCTCCATCTATCAACCTATCTTCTTCCCATCTGCCCATCCCACTTTTAAAACCTACACTTTCTCTTTTTTAACCGAGTTATTCCCTATACGTCTTAAGTGTTCTCCTCCGTTTAACCCGGAGATTTTTCAAAATATGGGCGGTGTCCAATCGGAGTGCCTCGGGCCATTCAAAACGGGCCGAAATGTGAGGCCGGTCTAAGTTGTTAATGAAATTCATCACGGTAAAATCTTGCCGGCTTAATCGGACGAATAATAGTTTTTTTACTCATTAAAACTCACATAAACGCTGTCCTCATTGAGGACGTAGTTTTTATCTGCCCTATTTGTATACAGTGGCACTGGTACTTATCTACTAAAGCGTTCATTGTGGTATCTATTCTAACCAAAAGATTAGGACAGATGGTGGGCGGGAGCTTCTGATTGATTGTAAGTTCTTCTCAATGACGTGAATCGGGGAGGGGGGGGCATGTGTTTTATTTTGTAAGGTTCATCGCAAATTGGACTATAACTTCAAGGATAATTATATAATATGCATTTTATGTATTTGAAAAACTAATACTAGACAATATTTTCGAGTATGGAAATCTTTTACTCATTTTTAAGGATGAAAATATGGTGTCCTCGTGGCGGGAAGGCGATGTTTGCCTTTTTAAAGAACGATCTTAAAACATTTTCGCAATAAAAGCCTCTAATTGCGCAGTTGCAGCAAAATAATAACTAGTAAAAGTTTTCACCCAGGATTCTGAGAAATTCACGCACGTGATGGTCGAGGAGTTATTTCTAAAAGAAATGTTCGATCTTTAGTCGTCACAAACGCACGAAAAATCCTTATTTGTGCAGGTCGCCGGATAAAATACAATTCAAGCGTGGAAAAAATTTATTTTTTTGTTTTCCGCAGAGGGAAAAAAACCATTTGAAAGCCTATTCTTTCGCCATCCTTCTCTAGACCGCAATCTTCCCTCTATCCTTCTCCATTGCTCACCCAACGTCTTTCGCTCGTTCCTTCGACTCACCTCCCCCACCCCATCGCCTCCTCCCACCCACCGGCTGCCCTCTTTCCCTCTTCTCCACGACCGCACTCCTCCCTCCTCTCCACTTCACTCTTCCGCTCTCCTCCTATGATGGATGCTGTCTCCTCGACTCTGTGGTGACGTCGATGGACAACCCTTGTATCTCGTTCTTCGCCATTGAATACTCACCTTCGTATTCTTTCCCGTGATCCCCACGGAATCTTGAAAAACAACTCGCTTCCAGGGGCAATTACCGGGAAAGGGTTCGTGTACGAATTGTCAACCATGTCATGATCAATTTATCTCTTGCGCAAGGACGTTTTTTAGTGGCGTTTTTTTTTAAAAAACGGTCTTCCTTTCGTGTCATGTTTATAGCGCATATTAAAAACGACAAAAGACGTCGGGTTGTTCCTATTGGTCTGTATTGTAGCAAAGTATCTGTAAAAATTTCAATTATTTGGAGAGGTTTCGTAACGATAGATTCCACATTGGGCTCGTATGTCGCGAATTTTGCTGTCTAGTGATACGCATTAAATCTCTTGGGAGTTTTTCATTGCACGGTACCAAGAAAATTATGGATTCATGGTAGAATGCTGCGTTAAACAGCGTTGTATGAAGCCGGCCTTCACTCGTAATGCGATTCCACTCGCGGTAAATGCGTGAGCCTTTGGCTGTTTATTTTGCCCCCGTTGTAAGAGCGATTTTCCCTATAAGGTAAAGTTTAATACTATTCGTTCAAGCTGTTATGTAGCTTTAAAAAATTTCCTTTCGTCAAAAAAGTTAATAGTCCTCTGCTCACGTGTTGTCGCGTCTTTTTCTCGGCGAACTATATATCATGCAAAAATTATAATTTACCGCACCTGTTATTTATTCTGTGTAAATTTCTCCTTTTTATGGAAGGTATGCCGTACTAAAAGGGTCGAAATGCAGTCATCCGGCAGGCGATCAATGTTTAATTGAAGTGTTTTTCCTCGCAATAAAGTGAATTTTGCAATACTGCAGTATTATACTCAGATAGGTGCTTATTACAAACCTCGGAGAAAGTTTTAAACCGTCTCTTACGACGGATTACCTACTTTTTAGCGTCAGCGTAGATGACATGACCGCTCGTCTCGCAGAAGGGAGCTAGGGAAAGTTGAATAGATTTATTCTTTTGTTTAGCGGATACTCTTTGTAGTGGTTCGTGCGGTGTAATGATTCCCGTTTCCCTTTGTCGGAAACGCGATCCCTCTCTGGGATTTGAACCCAATTCTCATCGCGTGACCGCCTATCAACTTGGCTCAATCCACCTGGTTGCGTCAAGGCTTTTAGTTGGAAAGCAACTTCATTGGGGTTCTGTGGATTTGCGACGCAGGATAGTATTTGTTGTTAGTCGCTAAGCACAGCCGTGGAAATTTCATTTGAGTCGTTCGAGGGTTCAGAATTATTTTTTGACCCTAAAGAGTGTCATTTAAGGATAATCGAGCCTAGGCTTTGGGTAATGGTAAGGGAAACTGATTTCCGATGACGGTATAGGTGGAGTGCGTTAATCGCATTTTATCTACCGGCATCTGATATGCTTGGGTGTTACGCGACGGATTCTCCCTGAATCGTAAACTAGAGATTCGTTTCGCTTTTGTTTGTTTTATGGTCACTCGAAGCAATCAAATATTTTTTTCTTCGCAGTCTTTTATTATTATGAGTGATAGTTAAAGCACAATATTGTATTAATTGGATTTATCTGGTCGTTTTGCTTATTTATTCCTAATGGTTTCTAATATTAAGTAATAAAATAAATGATGACCGAAAATAATGTCGATAGCCTCCTAGTAAAGATAAAAATATGAATTTAACATTAAAATTTTTCAAATATATATATATATATATATATATATATATCCGAAAATGTATTCAGTGTTCCTAATATGCTGCTCGCGAGTACCGCCGTGCTCTTTGGCACCCTTTGCTATTCTGCGATCCTTAAAAGCGCTTTTCCTGGCTCCGGTAATTTCATTCGTTCGGCCGCTTTTTTCTAAACGTATTTGACAACGTTATTAATAACTGGGATGCTGGTTTCATTTCATTTATTATCATGTCTTTTTTCGCAAATGTATAGTAGAGCTCGCCGTATTTTAAAGGTTGGGAACACCTGATTCATATCGTCAACAGGCATATTCCAAGGCATAATCCCAACGAAATGTCGCACTATTTGTCCTTGCGTTATCTCTTTTGTTTTAATCTCATTGTCGCATTTCAACTTCATGAGTCATCTAAACGATTTAAGCTCCGCGTTGCATTCCCTGGTCAAAAGATTTTCTGTATTTCTCGAAAGGTAAAGCTTTACAGGAGTAAGACTTCCACGGTTTATTTCTCTCTCTCTCATTACCCTTAAAAATTAGGTCTCATGCTTCAGTCCGACATCGCTTTTAAGTTTTTCAGCGCTACCTCGCCACCCCCCTCCCCCTATCACCCCTCCCCCTATCACCCCTCCCTCTACCACCCCCTCCCCCTACCATCCCCTCCCTCTACCATCCCCTCCCTCTATCACCCCCTCCCCCTACCATCCCCTCCCCGTTACCATCCCCCTTGCCACCCCCTCCCCCTACCACCCCATCCCCCTATCGCCCCATACCCCTACCACCCCATCACCCTACCACCCCATCCCCCTATCGCCCCATCCCCCTACCACCCCATCCCCCTACCACCCCATCCCCCTACCACCTCCCCCCCTACCACCCCCTCATTTATCGGCCTCCTAACCCCGCCTGCCCTCGATCCATTCGCTCCCGCCACGCCTTCCTTCAGCTCTTCCTTCTTCGGCTCGGTTGCATTCGTTTTTAGACCTCTCTCTCTCTCGTCTTTAGATTCCTCTTCTACTCCACTTCTCTTTGCCCGTTGCCAACTGCGAGTGCTGCAAACAAATAGAAAATGGAGGCGCTTTCACAATTCCCCGGAAAAAGGGATTCGAGTAGAAAAGGCTCTGCACGGGCGTCTTTATAACTCTTGAATGATTTATGTAAACTACCCGCGGCGCGAATGACGACCTAAAATTAAGTGTCTAACGTTTTATTACTGGTCAGTAACTATAAATACAACAGCACAGCAACCCTCGTTTTACGAACTTCCGTTTTACGAGTTGTTGCTTATACGAAATGAGCAACTTCATACCTATTTTTCGATTTGCGAACAAATTTTCACTTATACGAGTTCGTTACGTTCGCATGAAAATCCTATTTTTCAAATATCGAATAAATGTTCGCTTATACGTGCTCTATCCGCTTCGGGAAAGTTCGGGACAGCTCGGTAAAGTTCGTCGGATTGCATCACGCTGTTCCAAATACAAACCATCGTCTCGGTCTCTGTACGCGCGTTGCCGTTCTTTGTGAAATTCGGTTCACTGAGTGGTGTACATTTTTATCTTTTAAATCAAGATATATTTTTGTGAATCGTGGCTCCTAATCGTGCCAGACTTTCAGGCATTGCAAGCGTTAAAATGAAAAAAGAGAGAAGGGCTTTAAGTGTAGCTCAGAAACTAAATATTATTCAAAGATTGGAAAAGGCGAGCGGTCTTACGACCTATGCGCCGCATTTAACCTATCTTAGGCTAACATAGGCTAGGATATCATAGGCTAATACCGCTAATATATAGAATAAGGCATCATAGGCTAATGAATAAGAATGTCATTTAAATACATTAATAGATCATTATTGATGTTTTTCTCAATTTGGTATCGTTCTGTATTGTTTTTAAGTGAAATATGGGATTTTTTTTATTTTCACCTTAGGATCCAATTACAAATTTTTACATTGGAAGTAATGGGAAAATAATTTTTGTTTTACGAGTTTTCGCCCAAGGAATAGTTTTCGTGAAACGAATTGTTCGTAAAACGAGGGAAGGCTGTACGACATTTTTTGAGCAAAAGTTGGCATTGATAAGTGAACGGTGATAAGTTAATTTCTCAATGCCCGTTCAGGAATTATGTTTGAAAATGGGGTAGTATTTTTCCATCTAATTTAATAAGGTAATAAGGGTTCAGAGAGCGATGCTTACAATTTCACCATTTACATAGATATTGTAAAATATTTTTCCATTTTTTTCCTTATACGTGCGGCAGTGTATAGATTAGGGTAGTGGGATGTACCTGTTTTCTGTTTTCGAAGTATTTAGACGTGAAAATTATTTTTAAATTTTTGTAATCAATTTGTCCTTGAATAAGAATGGCCTGCATAAGGTTACATTAATTGTGGTTCCGTTTCTTTTTTCGTATATTTGAGAACGTGAACATCAAGAGTGTAAACTTTCTTATTGTTTATTTGGCTCCGTTTGTCTCTATACAAACTCCTTCGCTCTCTTCAGTTGACATCAAGGCTTTTCGAGAGTGCGAGATCTGTTGGTTAGTGTTCGGTAGAGATGGTAATTTTTTAAGGCGAACGTCTGTTTTTTTCTGTAGAAGAGGAAGGGATTCATCCGTTTATCTCTGTTGACACGACGCCATTATGTAAATAAAGCCGACTTCAATCTTACGCAGGTTTAGTATTAAGCGAAAATTTTGTGCGTCGATTTGACGTATATTTGATAAAATGCGACAATCTTAAGACGTCGATCTTACTTATATTTAGTAAAATGAGACTATTTTCATATGACGTGTTAATGTGTGTTTAGGGAGTTTAGATCACTTTCAGGGTCAATTTTACACACGATTAGTGAAATGAGTACATTTCACAACCGAATGCTTGGTCTATCTTCGAATTCTCGAATGTCTAGTTAATGTTTTGCGCGTTTCTTTTTAGGAAAATGGAGAAAACTGTACATTATTCTGACCCAGAAGAAATTCTACGCATAATGCGCAAACTTTCCGACGACGAAAGTGGTACGGAAGATATTTTAGAAAGTCAACTTACTTCAGATGACGATGACTTATACTGTGATGATTCCGATTTAGATCCTTACTTTGACCCAGCCAAAGACGATGGGGCGAATGAAGTGAATTTTGTTTTGGCACCTATCAGACAGATTAAACGCCCGATTTCTCAAACTAGAAAGAAGGGAAAATGTCTACGCGTAAAAAAGGAGCAGAACATGACAATAATAATATCATTACTTTGAAAGAGGCTGAAATAATTCGAAGGAACGGATTTACTTGGAAGACTACAAGCGATACTCCTTGTCAAGGAAAAGCTTCTAGCAAGAATGTTGTCCATATTTGACCTGGACCCGCCCAGAATGCTTGTCTTGTGATTTTGAAATTTTAATGTGACTTTTTTTAGTGTTTTTATAAGGCCTGCTTACTTATTTTCTAAGATTTTATTTGTTTTTATTAAAAAATTGTACTTATTGCCATTGCTTATGTACATTAATAGGCACTTACTCTTTGATTTTCCTATTTTGTAGAAGTTTTTTTGCATGATTCAATGTTAATACTAACATTTTTATGATCGTTCTATTCTTGTTTCACAAATTTTTGTTGTTATTTGAACATTTGTAATTCTTTACGAAATCATAAGTTCGTAGAAGATTTATCATTAAAAACTAGTTGGAGTTCTGATTGATCAAAAATATACCAGAAAGTTGATTATCAATAAACACATTGCAGTAAAAATGGTTTTAAAAATAATCCTGGTGTGTACGTCAAATTTACGTATGTTTAGTAACAACCGCCCTAAAAATAGGATTAGTATTCTAGGGTTAAATGGCTTAATATTGAAAACTTTTTCACTGCATACCAAAAAGATGAATTCCGACGTTAGAAAAAAAAATACGACATCCCAAAATTTGCCACATGTGGCTAGTAAGAAACACACTAAACATCCCTGTTCCATGGCAGATTTCTTATGTTGAAAGAATAAAACAAATCTTCAAAGCAGGAGGAAATGCACTTTACCAACGGTATGGAGTGTGCGCCATGCTGTTACCTCAGTCGTGGAAACTCTTCCGTCTCCCCCATCCCGCACCAAGATCGTTCGTTCATTTCTTATCCCCGCCCTCTTTCTCTCCTCGTTCGCCCCCGCGTTCACCCTTAGTCTATTCCTCTTTTTAACCCACTGCCGCCGTCACGTGTTGATGTGCGAGGAACAGACCCCCGGGAAATCAGTCGCCAGGGGTCCAACTACGGCTTCCCATAACACGGGAGCGTGCGCGGAGGGAAAGAAGATCGCCTTCTCGCACGTGAACTCCGCGGCTACAAGCATTGCTTTTTCCACTTCCATGAGGAGAGCACCACGCCTCCTTCGTGCGCACCTACGCACGTCAACTCGCCTTCTCTCGGCCCTCAAAACTCCTAATCAACTACACCTACGTGAAGCCATTGACCGAAATACGCCCTTCTTTTGTTATTTTCCGCCCAAACGACCAATCACGGAACTTAAATTCCGTCCGTGAATACTTAATAAGGAGAGGGATGCCAAGATTTCGTAATTCTTTTGTCGGTATTCGTGTTTCTCGCGCGCATCTCTCTGGAAACACATTATATAACATTAAGATGGAAGAATTTGGACGAGTTAAAGGACGCTCTGGCGGGTTTTTCTCGAACTAATGACGAAAAATATCTTGGCACTTATCTACAAATGTTATAGAATTTAATCAGAACTATTAGGTAATTCGACCTCATTTATTTTTTAATCTTCGCAAGAAAAGGTTTTTTGCCCCATCGATTTCAAGTACTTGTTGTCTTATATCGGTTCTATTTTTACTAAAATGTTGTTTATCATGTAAGAAAATAATTAAGTACTAAAAGATAATTTTGACGTCGATTTTACAGTATATAGTGGAATATAAAATACTCGGAAATCGCTTGCGAGGTGTCAAGTTGCCCTTTTATAGTGTCAGTTGCATCGCTTCCTCTCTTCTTGGCTGATTTAGCGCTTTACCTAAAATAGAATGCACTCCAATTTTTTTCACGGCCACATTTTAAAAAATCATTTATGGCGGCGAGATTTTAACGTGTGTGTAATAGCGCTTCTCGTCAAGCGAATTCAACGATACCCATGTGTGCGTTACGAGTCTGTTTGGATGGTTTTATATCCCCTTCAGTATTTTTCGGCGTCCCTCCTAAATTCCACTCCCGTACGATCCTCTCTCTCACCTCTTCCTCATTCGGCGCTGACTCCCTTCGCGCCGCGCTCTTCTATTGTTTAGCTCGAGGGTGGCGTGGTGAGGATGATAAATCGCATTTGTCATTGATGGGTTTAAGTTGAGTTTTGGTGATTAAAGTTGTTTACGGCTCCAAAACCTCTTCCTCTTTGTTGGAACTTTGCAGTCCCGTCTACAACATCTTCAAAGGAAACGTGAGAGTTGTTTCGGAAGGAGTTCAAGTTCGAATTAACGGTAGTTGTCGTCCATTTCCTGAAGAAAGACAAATTTATTATTGCAGTTACAGTAGCAGTAGGATTTGTAGCGGGAAGTTGGCGGTAATGACCTATGGTGGAAAATTTCGACGAAAGGTTCGATGATCAATTTATCGTTGACCAATCGATGGCGCATTTCGTCTCGGCGTTATTTTTGTTCTATCGGTCCCGAAAGTGATCGTTTTTGGTTTGAAACTATCAGTATTAGTATTTCACCCGGACAGATATATTTACATTACTATAGGGTGGAAATGAGCAATATGCCATGTTACTTGAACTTACTTATCTTTAGATGGTTGCCGTACCAATTTTTACGTTTATCCGTTCTATAGATTAACTTTGATTGTTTTTCTTATTCCAAACTTCTCTATCCTCCTTTTTCACTATTTATGGCGTGGCTTTATTGTAAAAGTTTAAAACAAAGGCATTGAGTGACCATATGGAGTTTGTCGCAGGGTAGTTACGTAATATGAACTGGAAGCGGTTCTCCTTTTCCCTTGGCGTTTTTTAAGAAACTTTGAAAACAGTCAAATTAAAGTGTTATTTCAGGAAGATTTACAGCGGGATTTCTTTTTGGTAGAGTAAATTAGATATAAAATGTAAATGATTTTCCAAGAGCCATATCTTGCCTTTTAAGTTAAGTTTCAACCCTGCAAGAGCTTGCTTTCCTTTTCAGTGAGTTTCATCGAAAGTTTTCATCTATGGTTTAAAGAGTTATTACTTCGCATTGTTTACGTTCTTCGTTTTAAAAAAAATCAGGCGTCGAGGTGGTTTTCAACTTGCAATTTCCTGTAGAATTTCATTGGAAAGCAATTATTTTTCTCGCACGTATTTCAGCTCGCGAGTTATATTTTTTCGAAATTTAGTTTTTGCTTTATTTCCTTCGAGACTCGAGTTAGCAAGGCCTTTAGTTGATAATGACTGGCAGTCAACAAGGCTAGCCGCCTTAATCGCGAGCTCTCGTACGCTACCGGTGAGCCTCTTACACATGGCGAGTCCACTCGCGAGGAATATTTCTGTGCTCGCATAAGTACATATGTTTTATCCCTCGAAAGCGGAATAATCTTAAGACGCCGTCATTCTTCATACAGGCTGCACGCTGAGATAAAAACTCCGCGGTGTCGAAATATTTAGCCTGTGCGATAGACAAACTCTATATCAGTATTCCATCCTGTGAGCGTGTTGGGTAGGAGTCACTTATTGCGAGCACATGAATTATACCATTCGATAAATAAAATGGAATACAAATGTTTCTGCAAAAGTCAAACGAAAGTTGAATTGCTCAAATGTCGAAGTATAACGTGTTTTTTTTTGTTAAGGTTCGGGTTTAATTTATCTCTGGCTTCGATGCGTTGGCGCGACTTGCAGAGATACATATGATGGATGATGCTCTCGCGACTGGAATCGATCCTGGAACTCATGCGGTAGGATGACGTACATTCCGTTGCGGTGCATGATGGAAATTTTGTGGCGGTGGAAGGATCTCGCGTAAAATTCCACTCGCGTGAAATTGCACCGGAAGTTAGAAAAGCGAGACTTCCGGAGTGGGTAGCGGTGGAAGTGCGACGGTTGTTTCGGGTCATTTAATCTTCCTCCTAAGGCTCTTTTATTTCGATATTTAGTAAATTAATAAACAGTATCGGTTGAAGTGTAAGTTTAAAATTTATTAGTTAGAGTTTTAATTGTGGGGGAGGTAAAAGATTGCGAGTGATTTTTTTAGTTTTATTTCTTGCCGTATTTTTACCATTAACGCCTATCTTTTTGCAGTAGTATTGATGTATAACTGTAATCCATATGGGTAAAGTTTTGTTTTATTTGATGAAAGATTACTATTTTATTAGAATACGTGACGAGCATATTACTTATAAGCTCTGACTTTTCCAAATAGCCTCACTGTTTACAAAAATATGATTTATGCGCCTGAATGCATTAAAAAAATTTTATCTTTAGATCCAGCGCTGTAAATTGCTCCTATGTTTTATTTTCATGGTGTTAATGAATGGTAATTTAATTCTGAGCATTTAAGTTTAGAATGATTTTTTGGTGTTAAAAATAAATAATTCTGCGTTAGTGATCTCAATTTACGCTGCATTAAAGTTTCCTGTATTTAACACGTAATCGTAAAGACGGTTTTTTCCGATCGAGTTCTACATAGGATCTTTCTTTAATGACACAAATTTCAAACATTAAATATGAATGTTTTTCATAGCTATGTGAAAAAGAATATGACTGAAAAAGATATTTCATCATTGATGTGAAATAATAAGCTTTTATTTCGGCAGAATATATTTTATCTCGGAGGCAATTTTATTTCATCAAATTAATTCTGTTGAGAGAATTTTAGAACAAACACTTAATCTTTTTTTTTGCTAATGCCTCACTCTTTTAATGGCAACTTGTCAAACCGAGGCTTATTTCAAAATTCAGCGTGCGTGAGACATTTTCCTTGTCGAATATTTTGCAGTTCACAAAATATTTTAATGGATGACAGTTCGCCACGGTGCCTAAAAATGTATTTATGATAAAATATTCTGCTCGTATAATTGGCTGACTCTTTCTCTTTTGAAATCATCGCTTTTGCGATCAATGGCTGAAAATTAAAAAAAAACAAAAATGAATTATCGAGCTCACCCCACGGCTCATATCCAATCGGAAGGGAGAACAAAATCGGCTTTGAGCGTAACAAAGCGAACCGCTGCTTTACCGGGATAGAAAGGCCCGCGAGATGAACTTCAAAAATGTATACCCTCTGCACTCGACACTGTGAAGCGGATTGATGTCGAATATAATAACGTGGAACAATATCATTAATATTTTAAATGGCCTTTTTCGTTAGATTTCATCGAACCGTAGGAAGATTTTGCGAGTAATGAAGTACATAGATCAAAGCATAATCCCGTAGATTTGACTTATCTGCCCACACCTACGAGCAGGGTGAAGTGGAACTGATAGGTACACAAATTGTGCAGAATAAAAAAACTTCTCTTCATTATTACACTTTACATTGGTATTTTGTTTAATATTTCTATTCGTGTTTTTTTACTAACTCGGTAGCATAAGCGTGCGAAATTAACCCGCTGTGGGTAATGCACTATTGAAATATATGATATAGACCAGCGTTTCTCAACCGCCGGTCCGTGGACCCCTGCCGGTCCGCGGTCCAATATTGGCTGGCCCGTGATATTCCATTTTTCTCATAAAAATTTGATAATGTGCAGCACTGGTTAATGAAAGGCTTGTGTTTTAGTTGTCAAAGTGTAACAATGTAAAATAATTGGTGGTTTAAAATTGATTCTATCGGTCCTCGGTGGATTGTTCAAATAATACACCGGTCCGCGGTAAACTTTCTGTTATTAAAACAGTCCGCGATGTACTTTCGGTTGAGAACCACTGATATAGACGACTCCTGCGACAAAAAATAAGCCATCTGCGCAACTGAATCTGTTAAGTTGATTATACGGTATGGATGCGTCGAGACCGCATATTCCGTTTTGTATATATGCCTATTTGCATGTACCAAAGTACACAAAAATGAAAAAATTAGGTGTGTATTGAGAAAGTAAAGAAAACACATCGTCTTATTTAATGCTATTTTATCAAGTAAGTTTGTGGGCCGGTTATATTACGTATTGGCACCATTATTGGATGTAGGACAAGTAAATACCGTGCATATGTACGTACCTGATGTAGTATAAAACACTTTCAAGTTATAAGCTTTAAAAATTCTGGTTTTTCGATGCCCGGTTAATCGGGATTTCACTGTAATAAGAAATAGACCTGTGAGTTTCCGCGGAGGACGGCTCCTTCGAAATTTAAAAGAGCACCTACTTCTATAAAACAGTTTTTTGTTAATAAAGTCAGCTATTTCGTCTTTCACTTTTATATAATTGAGTGCTTATGCAGAGAAATGTATTCTTAATTTTGAACGAAACGTTGCCCTTAATGGAGAGTTTTTAAATGTTTCGCAAGCTGTCCTTTTGTACGATTCCGTTCTTAGGCCAGGAGGCAAAAGAACCCGCGGGGGGGAAATTGCTATTCTCTCGATTTATGCTCCAGTTTCGTCGAAATTGGTAAGGAACGAGTTAGTGACCCTTTTCCTTCTTCGTAAAGCGACACGAATGAAAGTTCCAAGCGCCCTTTTCGCCATCTTCTATTATTAACCGCGGGTTTTCTTTTATAATGGGGTCGATAAGGGGTCCAAAAGTTCCGGGGGTAAGGCGCATTTCGCCGAAACGCGAGTTTTTGGCGAGATATCCCGCATATTCGTTCCATCCCGATATAAGCTCGTTTCGCGGAAACAAAATTCGAGGGAGCCTCTGGGCCGATTCTTCGAATATGTTCACTTAGGAACGAAAAGAGTGATTTTAGCGGCAGTAACTGTCTTTGCACACATCTCGCTTCACACGGTACGATTTTTTCGTACCGTACGACTCGTTTCGACTCGCATCTCAACATCTCGTACCACAGAACGAGTCTGAGACGGAGTGAGAAAACGCGAGGTTTCTCGCAAATAAGCATGGCGTCGGTGTTGAACAGATTTCAACAGGCTTCATCATTAGGACGTTCTGCGCTAATTGATAGGAAATCGAAAAGGGCGTAGTCGAACGAGGCTGGGAATCGGGAAATGGTTTTTGCGTAGAAGAAATACTCGATGACTGATACTTGATAGATGACCGAGTTGACTTCTATAGCTGTTAAATGGTTTTTTTAATAATCGAGCTACCAATATAAATGTATTTTATAGATTTATTAAGCAATCTTGAGTGTTTACTTGAGTGAATTCGAACTAAAATGTATCCCTTATCAGTGGTGATTCACCTATCGCTTTCATTTTAGTATTTTAGAGGAGCTACAACATATTAGATTAAGTGAGCGCTGTTATTAATTTTTGAAGTGCCATCCTATTAACGAGAACAGTGGTGTCCAAGAAGCTCGCAACGTGGCAAATCGACCATTGACTTTACAGCTTATGCATGTCAGCATAGGATCTTCAGATCACTTTATTCCATCAATTTCTTGCTTGGCAATCGCACCATTTGAGAGGGAGGAGTTATCTTCGATGCATCTCTTCGAGGACATCCGTTGGGGTAGTTTGATACTAGCTTGGCTAGTTCCGTCCCAACCAAGAAAACATCCGCGTTCAGAAACGAGAAAATTGATCTGCTACGATAGTTCAGTGGTAGAATATCCGCCCGGAAAGTGGAAGACCCGGGTTCGATTTCCGGTCATAGCAGACTTTTTTCTCGTTTCAAAATTATTCCCAACAATGTAGTAGTTATAGAAAAGGAATGTCAAGTATCGCGTTGAATTTAATAATAAATAACAATATCATCGCGTATCATTATAAAGTCATATTTATAAATATAACATTTTGTATGATGTGGCGAAAACGGTATTACATTTGCCGCAATCGTGGCGAGCGTGGAAATTCCATTGGACGCCACCGAACTAGGAGTCGAAGGGCCTGCTACCGATTCACGATGAGTTTACAAGTTCCTACTTCCTCGGTTTTATACCTCATCAAGGCGTCTTACTCCGGAAGCCTTTAACCGTCCGTTCTCTCACGCGCGATTTATTTTTCCGGAGCGTTGGACGTTAACACGCGTGCGGGGCGGTTCGAATGCGAACGTTTCGGGTGAAATCACCCTCGCTTCTGCGTTTGGCGTCGGTGGCCGACGTCTGCGAAGAGGCAGGAGGTGGTCACGGCTCGCTGTTGCCTCTAACGGACCGTCGGCCTCGCGGAAATACCTCCTCCGCCTCCCTCGTCCTCTCCGTTTCTCCCTCTCTCCTTTCCCTCTCTCGCCTCCTCTGTTTCCTCAACTTCCGCGACTCGCTCATGAGATTCGGCGATTGGTGGCGGGGATGCGAAAAAAACCGCGCTTTCTTCGCCTCTTTTCCGAGTCTGCCCCTCTCTCTCTCTCTCTCTCTCCTTTCTCCACCTCCTCACCCCTTTCTCTCTCACGTTCCCCTCTCGACCTCTTCCACCATCCCTCACCGCCCGCTTCCTCTCGCCCACACCACGGCCATCCTCAGAATGCCGTAAATGGCGATGCCCAGGCCAGGTACTTCTTGGAGAGCTGACTGAGCCAGCTGTATACCTCGTCCTTACACGGCTTGCGTCTCCATTGTTCGTTTTCGGGAGACGGGGAAGAAATTTCTACCCGGTGTTGTCTTTATGTCCTTGTTCCAGAGGTTTAAAAGCTCCTCGGTCGCAGTAGGTTTTCTTTTTTTATCGTCCGGTTTTAAATCGCTCGTCATGGGGGTTTCTGAAAGTATTTTCGGTGTGGATTTTTTTATCGCTCGATGTTAATGGAAGTCTGCGTTTGGAGTTATTCGAGCAATTGCAGTTCTCTTATTCTTGTAACGCCGTCGCTCATTCCGCCTATTCGAATGTATCTCCATTACTCCCCCTACAGTTTGCGTTGAACTTGGAAAACATCCCGCTTTAATGAGAAGGGATCGATGTCGGTGTTAATTTTTGTTTCGTTTCTTTTTGTGGTAATAATAAGAGAAAAATTGGAAACAAAAATGAAAAGTTGTGCGTTAATACTGTGCGTATTGGGCGAAAGGGAAAGTGTACTCGGATATGAGGTGGGAGGTCTCTTATAACGCGGGTCACCGCGGCACCTCCGGAATCTGCGGTATAACCGAGGGGCGCTGAAATTGAATAATCTTCCATTTTCAATGGGAGACTTTAAGTGATACTGGTTGATATTTGAAATAAAATTGTTCCGGTGTATGGTTGTTTATTTAAGGATATCTGTTTGAAACTCGTTCAGTTCCCACTCTTTCATTGGCTTGAGGAGTGGTCTTTGTTTCAGTTCTCTGACTCAAATTATATTTTTGAAATTAATAATCACTTCTATGATAAACAGAAGCCACGCGATCAAATATTTATCTACTTAGTTCTAATATATGCCGCATTTATTTCGAGTGCGTGACGCCAGCCATTTGATTTTCGAAGGTAGAAAAAGGTGGAACGTTCGAGAAGATACTGCAGGGAGAACGAGCCGAAGCAAAATCGCTCCTTTTAAGTATACAGTCCGTATTGATTCGTTTCGTTAACGAATCGGAAAAGACTGGGAAATAGAAGGTACTCTATTGTTCCCTCGTGCTTTTGTCGCAGCGATGGTCGTGCTTTCATTCCATCCATCGTCTACCTCCACCTCCCCGAGGCGAATCCCCTTCTACATGTCTGATTCCCTCCCCACCGCCGCTCCCACCCCCCTCCACCACACTTCAGCTTCCTCCCTCTCGCTCTCAACCCTTCCGTCCACTTCTCTATCCCAGCTTTTCCCTCATTTCCATGCATCCAACCTAACACGCCCCATACGCACCCCTTTTTCATCCATTCCCCCATCCGAATTCCATCCGACACACTCGCTCTCCTAGCTTTTATCCGCCCCACTCCATTAGATTTTCTCCTCCCTTTTTTCCCCCATTTCTCTCCTTCCTCTCGGCCTCCCCATATCAGGGTTTCCCTTCTCAGCCTCTTTTCCTTCCTCTTTCGTGAAGAATCGCCCGCCGCTTCTGCGATCCGGGTCGTCGCCCTAACAAGCGGTTCGCCATATGCCCATTGCTACACTCGCCATAGACGCCACGCGCACGGGCCGCGCAATTGGCTGCCTGATTGACCGAGTCTCGCAATCGAGACGACCAATTGGGTCTCCGATGAAGTGGGGTTCTCGTCTAGTCACGTGTTCTCTATATGGCGCGCGCTGTTTTGAACGAGAACTTGGCGATGAATGGATTCGATTTTTTAAATTCTTTTTCGTCGACATCTATGAAACTTCTTTCTGGTTCGGTAGATTTATTCGTTTATTTGTTGTACCCGTGGGGATGAAATCGAATTTTTTGTAAGTATTTTTGTTGCAAGCGCCCCAATTGGTTATTTCCGTTCGAGGGAATAATATCTGCCGTAATTTGCCTGGAAATTTGAAGCCGACGAATTCTTTTTGGCTCGCTGTTTCCCGTTTCCTTGTAAATCATCTGTGGCGGTATTATATTCAGGAAGTGACTCGTACAGGATGAATTTGGTGTAAGTCATTGGCTTCTTTTTCCTCAAACGGGCTAAAATGCTCAGGTGAAAGGCATGTCACGCATCGTTCCGGAAAATATTGTGACACTCGGTGGATTTACCAATCAAGTTAGCGGCGGTTGTTCCAATATTGATTCATTTGTTTTACTGAAGGGGGACTTGGGTCTTTAATACCGGTTCGTACTGGAAAGATATTTCTTTATTTTGGATGATGGGATTATTTCATTCGTGATCTGTAATTTCCGTTTTTCTTAATTCGTCATCTTTGAAGAGGTGGCATGTTGGAGAGATGTTTAATTGCTTCGTGTTAATTTATCCACTGGAATTTTTTTCAATATAAAAAGTTTAAGATACCGCGGCCAATATCTAGGGGAAATTTTTAAATGAAGATGTTTTTGTTTGGGTAATTCTCATCCTCAAGTGCTCCTAATCGGCAGTTTTAGTGCTTCGTGGCCATCATTAAACCTCTTGAAATGCAAGATCCCAAAGTTGACTTCGTTTAGTGCACCGCGAAGCGACGAGCATCTTCGGCAAAGGAAGAAGAAACTTTCTTTTGAAATCAAAGCGAACCATGTCCAACAATATTTACAACTTAAACCTCTTGAGCCACTAATTATTTTTGGGAAAAATATCGTTTTGTATTCAGTAAAATTTTATGACAAAATAACTCTAAATTGAGGGAATATCAAAAAGTGCCGTACTAAGGAAAAAAACTGTAGATGGTGTCTCCGTGAAACCGCCATTTCAGCTGCCAAAAAGGTTAGTGTTTCGGTGGGTTTGTCGTGTAATCACCAGGCCTCAAATGCTTGAGGAGCATTCCTATGGCTCTGAAGACCCATTCCCGCCTCTCATCGGCAGAGTATAATATTATCCTGGCAAAGCTCGTAAAGGTATGCGTCATTTTTAAAATGTTGGTTTACAGAAAGTACCCGAAGGCTTTCTTGAGTCGAAGATCGCATTCAGACCCCTTATAGGGAGAATAGGGGGTTACGTGGATGTCGAGCAAACTGAGCTCTTCGGTGGAGGTCGTAGGCTCGGGTTCGCGAATGTTTCTGCGATTTCTTATTTTATTCGTCGCTTATGTTCTCTTGGAATTTGCGCCGATTAGTTGTTGTTCTTGAGCGATCGGTCGTTTGGAATGGCCAAGCGGAGAGTGGGAGTGGAAGGAGAGAGGATAGTATTACCAGTCAGGCGATGGGTTGACGGGGATCAGGGGAGAAATCAATGGAGGTATTACAGGTGAAGGAAGAAAGTGATTAGTCTATTAGGTCGATTGTGTAGTCGTACGTCGCCGTCGAGCGCGAACCGTCGGCCAAGGAGAACCGCTATAGTCATCGTAATTAAATAAATGACCATCCAGGCTACGGAGCCGTTTGTGCAATGTGTCGAGATCGTAAAATAATTATTAAAAATGGAAATTTTTGGATTGTTTACGCTGAAGAATAAAAGGTCGAAAATAATTACTCGCGAGATTTGGCAAGAACGAGCGGCAAATAACCCATTTTAGGAGAATTAAAAAAATATATATTTAAAATGTCTACTTTTTCCAGCGAATCGTCGATGTTGATCGAGGCGCGCGAGATTGAGGAAAAAAATTCAATTAAGAAACCCCGCGATGGATTGAAAAAAAAGACGTATGCGCCGAGAAAGGTTTATCTCGGGGAAATAAAAATACTTTCAAAATTGTTGACGTCGGCGATGAGGAGTGGGCGAACGTTCGGGGTGAAATTTTTGAGGGATCGTTGGTTGGCAGAGGAGGAAAGGGGTGATGGAGAGGTGCATTTCAGAAGCGTGTGAAAGTGATGGATTCTCTCGCAAGATTGATGGACAAGAGTTGGCACGAAAGGAGTGGAAAAGAAAGAAAAATAAAGCCGGTCTCTCGAAGGTCACTCGGGTTGCGTCAAAAAAACGCCGCCTTTGTCGCCCTTCTGGTTTTAATGAAGCCTGCAGACTCTGACCGCTCCGAGCGTAAAAAGTAATGGGGTGGCGGGATATTATGACCTAAAAACACTTTCGTCCAACGGCCGAGGATTTTCTTTCTACGCTGTTATCGTTTTCTCTTTACCGTAATTATCTGACGCCCATTCCGCACGCCCGCGTCACTGGAAGACCCTAAAGTTGTTTGTTATTGTGATTTATGGAAGATTTTTCGCGATCTTATTCTCCTTCTTCGGTCTGGGTCTCGAAGCATGCGATGCGTTAAACCGTATCCTCTGAGAATGATGCTTGCCCCGTATTTTATTATATTTTGCGCCGAATGTGTAAAAATTAAATCCGCCGGAGACGAGAATCAAAGCAATGTTTATTTACATGCGCAAGTGTTTACGTTTGAGTGAATTAAAATTTATAATTGAATTTTTGGAAAATTGTGATTTTTTTTAATAGTCAGATTGTGGTACTTAGCGCAAATGCAAAGCAATCGTGACTCTTACGACGTTTGCATGATCGATTCATTATATTTTTTGCAAGCATCGCCACATACTTGGTCAAACAGAGCTAGAGGGAGCGAGAGAGATATTTTCGTATGGATATTTTTAGTCATGAATGTTTGAAGTGTTGCCGTATGTGCCCTGTGATTAATTGGTTCGAGAAATCTCATGAAAACCGCTTCCGAAAGAGTGGCGTCTTCTTTCACTTTTACGTTTCTTCGCCGTTGCTTTCTTTGCTACTCCCGTATCGAAATGTTTGTAGCTTTTTCCATCTCCCCTTCTTCCACCCATTCTTCGGCGTTTGAAAAGATTAAAAAATGTCCGTCACTTTTGCTATGCATTGGTTGGCGTGCGGTCTTTAATAAAAAGTCTTTGGGGCTACGAACTCGTGAGTGACCAGAATTAATGAGTCAAAAAAATGACGGGGCAAGTCGCCGCATTACGGAGTAAACAACCTGGCTTACGCACGCCTTTGAACCCAAATCGATTGGTTACGCGCGGATCGTGAAATTTTAGCGCCGAGCCCACTTCTCGTGCTGGCTTAAACCCCGCAACTTGCAGCCCTTTGTATAAACCGATGTCAATTAAGTTGGCTTAACGAGTGAGCGTGAGTTGAGTGTCAGAGAAAGCGGACCTAAATATACGACGTTATATACGCTTCCTTACATACGAAGGGCTCGAGGAAACGTAAGAGTTATCCGCGGTTTTATTCGCTCTTCCTTCATAAAGCTCGTCATCCTATTTAGGCTACCGGTTGCATGTTCTTGGCACCTAAAACTTTCTTCCTCTTGACTATTCGTGGGAACAAGCTTCGTCTTCGCCGAAGCAGTCTTTGCAAACACGGCAGTCGGAAATTAGATTTCCGGCATAATACCAGATCCTGCTCTTAATACCCCGTATAATTGCGTTCGCTAGGGCGTCTCCAGAAGCAAAATGGCGCCGTAATTATTTCTTCCCCTCGGATTTTAAACAATGGGCAGGTCGAAAAGATATTGCGTAAGTCCCTTTAGCGCCCCCGATCTCATTGTCCGTGCCGTCTTCGTCTGCGGAGGGGTTATTGTGCCGCAGTATGTGACCTGTCACATTTTCATTACTCCAGTAGACTCGCTAACAGCTGTGGCGGTGGGGATGATGGGCTCTAGTGCGTGTCCGTCGAGAGCGAATCGGGTAGAGGGGGGAGGGGAGTTAGGATGTAGAAGGGAAGGAGAAGTTTGGTCTGAAGGAAATCTTCGGAACGGCCGTTGCCTACTTGAAGCGGTGACATCGTCTGTGTTTGTGTGTTACTGTTGAGGGGGAAGGTGGGGAGGGGGAAGGTGGGGAGGGAGAGGGAAGATTGAGAAGGGCAGGGGTGTTGGCAGTCGGGATGCCTCCCACCGTTCGCCATGTGGAAGAAACCTCGGATACACGAGTCCAGCATGCGATGAATATTTTAAGAGCGTTGTGTAAGCTCCTGCTGCGGCTTCTACTCCGCGAATAGAGCGCCTTTACGGGAAACGAGCTATCTGGAGTCGATTCCTTTCGGCTGCCCTTGGGATAGGACGTGGGCTAGCGACCCTTGAGAGTTTTTTCCCCCCTCGATACAAATCCTTCGGTAAGCTCCGAGAGGATACTTCATTTTGTAATTCAATCGCTTTCAGAGATGAAGGCGATAAGTGGGGCTAGAAAGACTGGCGAATCGGTATGCATTCCTTCGGCATCCTCGCGGAGTGGTTTACATCACTTTCCGAGCGAAATGGAATAATTCCACGTGCAAGGACTCGCGATGAATTATTATGTGAAATTCATCCGTCGATTTCATTTTCGAAAAGCTTTTTTTTTAGCTTTTTTGTTTTGTTTTCAAATAATCCGCCGGATAACTCGCTCTTTATTTTCGCAGGAGAACCATAAGATGTTTGAATTTTCAGCATGGTTTGTTTATGTACCAACTGCGTAATTTTCCGCGCAAGGATGGAGTTTTGATAATTCGAAGAGATTAAGCTCGAAAAGAGAAGAAGCCAACTTTCAGGTTTGATGTGGAGAGGGAAACGGAACCGGTTCGCGCGAGTAATCGATTATGGTAGAAATGAAATAACAAAAAAGTTAACAGTCTCTATTTCTCCTCGATCCGGGAATTTTTTTTCCACAGCAAAAATCTTACATTATCTAGCGTGGAAGATTTGTCGGATTTTTTTCCCTGCGGCTATCTTTCAAATCGTGGAATGTTGTCGCTGTTATGAATTTAGGATTCGTTAGAAAATTTTTGTTTGAAGCCAGTCTCTCAGCCCGTTCCATTCATATCGAGAGTACAACAAATGGAGGGATTTATGTGTGTGTAACATTTTTTCCCAATGGACTCCTATTAGTATTTATGATTCGTCTCATCCATCAGGTTACCTTTTGCTATCATGGGCTACACCCTAATACACTTCACAGTCTCTCGCCAAGCATCTCTCTTGGCTAACGACGGAATTCACGTATGCCTTCGACCGACGCTCCATCGTCAACCCTCCCGCTCATTTAATTCCGCTAATGCTCCTCATTCTCCCTTCCAACCCCTTATGTCCTTCTCTCCCCTTTTTCTCCTCCTCCTACCCCTCTCCCCTCTCCCCTCCCCTCTCCCCTCCGCCCACCCCTCTCCCCTCCTCCCACACCTCTCCCCTCCTCCCACACCTCTCCCCTCCTCCCAATCCTTTCCCCTGCTCCCACCCCTCTCCCCTGCTCCCACCCCTCTCCCCTGCTCCCACCCTCTCCCCTGCTCTCACCCCTCTCCTCCTCCCACCACCTCTTTCCTCCTCCCACCACCTCTCTCCTCCTCCCACCACCTCTCTCCTCCTCCCACCACCTCTCCCCTCTCCCACCACCTCTCCCCTCTCCCACCACCTCTCCTCTCTCCCAGCACTTCTCCTCTCTCCCAGCACCTCTCCTCTCTCCCTTTCCCTCTTCGCTTCCTCATACCCGCGCCACTGGCTATCCTCGTCCCTTTTCACCCGCGCTAACCCCTCCCGGCTCCCATCCCTTTTCCTCCCCATCATGTCCTCCCAATCGACTGCATCATCCTGTATCTATGGCTCACATCTTACGTTTTACGTCCGCTCCACTCGCTCTTCCAAGCAAGAGGACCGAGTTTGCAGGCGATAAAACGTGGGTAAAACGTCGCAATAGTTTCTATTCGGATTATTTCTGCTATTCGGCTGGTATTCCTCGAGAAACTCATGTAAACGAGCGATTGTTTAGGGGGTGTAATTGTGTCATTAACAGCGATTTTTTAATTGATGCTAAGTTCTAATTGGTGCTCGATTAGAGGCTGACTGGAGATGTGTGTCACGCTCGGGGCGAACTTCGCGCTAGAATTTTTTTAATATTTCTTGGAGGCCAAAACCGACCGAAATAGGCTAATGACGCTGGTACAAGTTCCTTCCGCAATGCAGTCATGAGTCTTCCATTATTTTTTCTCGCGAGAATTGGTAGAGATTTCTTCTCGCATTCTTGGAGTTCAAAGGTTTCTCGATTCTTCTTTTAGTATCCGATTCCTTGGATGTTTTTGAATAGAGAATTGACTTCCGCAGTTATTTTAAATAAATATTTGTATTTGGCGGATCAAATATGTCGCCTAGCGTTAGGCTTTGGAAAAAGCGCAGTTATATAATAAGATCTCTCATTCATCAAGAATAATTGCAATAATAACGCAGTCGTGTAAAATAATGTTTTAGCGCCATTTCCACGCATGCGGTGAAAATTCTCGGCGTAAAGCACCGAAAGCCCGTTGTGTAATATACGTAATAAAATAATGATATTGATGGTGATATATTCTTATCTGGTGGACCCTGAAAAATGTTATCTCCTCTCAATAGATGAAACAAACTTTGAAGATACGAGGAGTTTATCTGTGCAAATAAAAACTTCGTTTTTTCAGTAATTTTGTGAAGGATGATGTATTTAACTCTCGCATTCCCACTGTTGGAATTATTTTAAAGCGAGATAACCGTGACAATGTTACATGATCGCGTAACACTCTTGGTAAACATTCGTTGGTTATTATTCCAAAAAGAACGTCCTCTAGTCTCCACGGCGGAATTGAAGTATGTGACGAAAAAGACACGCAAGACGGTATATTGTTCTCGGTTCCCCGACGAAGAGAAAAAATCATATGTGCATTTCTCCACAAATAAACCCTTTGCTCCGCATGTCGTTAAAAAACGATACCATTCGTACAGAAATTTGAGAGAGCGAAACAGCGTAAACCACACTCATTTACTCCCCTGGAGAAATTTCGACATAACTACGATTTAGCGTCATTTTTTTCTTCTTGCTAGATGTTGCTAGGTGGAAAATCGAAATAATGCAACTCGTGTAATTGGTGTACGGAATATATGTTCTCAAACTGCTTTTGCGCTTAGCTTGGGAGAATGCACATCCGTAGGCGCCGAATCGAGTTTTCAAATCCCCTTTTATTAAATAATTTCTCCCCAAGGGATTAAAAAGGACGTATGTACCGGAAAGAAGGTAATAACGATCGTGGACGGGGCCGCCCGCCTTATTACCCATATGGCGATTGCGTCGCGAAGCCTTTATGATGTACAAAGGTGTTGTGATCGGTCTGGCGGCTAAGTGCAGTCGTCCAATTCTCATCTCCTCCTACCTTTCCGAGGGATGGGAGAAAGGTGGGGGGTGGAGAGTGGAGAAGTCCCTCGAGACCGGATTGGGACTCGACCGAGGTACACCGGCGTGTGACTCACTAGCCTCGTCGCATCGGCTGCCCCACCGCCGCCGTCGTCGCACTCGGTTGCTCCTGGCCCTCCTTCCGGGGGATAGGCCTCGCGTCACGTGGCTGGAGATACGGGGAGAGTGAGCGAGTGGTGGGGGAAAGGCGCAGAGGAGGCGGGGAGGAGGAAGAACGGAGGTGGGGGGAGGAAAGCGACCGCGAGGAGAAAGAGACCGATATAGAAGCATGCTGACTCGCCGCACTTCCTCGAGAGAAGTCCGAGGAGGAGCAGTGGCGGTCGTGGTAGCAAGGTTTTGTCGGACCGCTTAGGCCCCTCCGTAAAGCACGGCCGTTCTTCTCGACGGGAGATGTCTCCTGCGGTGTCGTCCGTTAGGTGGCTCCGAGGAGGTAGGGCGGTTCGTCGCGGTTCCTCTGAGTGTCTTCGGTGAAGAGCCGCCTAGATCTTACGACTTGGGAGGGCTCCCGATGGCGTTCCAGAGGAGTTACTCGCAGCCGGACGGTACCATGACCCTGGTAGAAGAGGAAGACTTGAATTACGTGCCCAGAGGGCATAGGCTGATGGTGAGGGAGGGGGTGCGGGTTTTTTTTAAGGGTTCCTTTGCTTCACCGGTGACGTTTAGGGTGGCCGTCACCGCTTCGACCGGATAATCGGGAATTACGGTTTTTGACTCGTGTGTGAGTGCGAGTGATACCTCGCTCGCTGTAGAGATCGAATCGGACGAGTGTATCTCATCTTCCATCATGGCCGTTTGTTGTTTGTTGCTGTTATCGTTTCGAAACAAAATGAGTGTCGGAGGTTATATTTTACGACTGATCTAGTTCAAACGCGACGAAGATTTCCTTTCGGTCTGTGATAATAGTCGATGGCGTTTTTCAGGACTGCTCGACGTAGAGAGACTGCGTGTTGTGGTGACGCAGTTCGAGATGAATGGTCGTAAGGAGATCTTTCTCTTCGACGTCTCCGCCCTCTTACCGGTGCCTTCGCCGCTCGTTGTTCGGTGGTTCTTCAGGTCGAATTCCGCGGTTGCTCCGGCCCCGGCGTGTGATCCGAGGAATATGAGAGGCGGCTAAAACAGCGATGTGCTGGAGGGGCTTGCTTTTATCTCTCGTGGATGTGTCACCACTCCGATAACCGAGATCCTTTTGGGCAGGTGTTCGCGTAGTGCTTCATATGGGGACGTATTTGTGTAGCGAAATCTCTCCACTCCTAATGTCTTGGTCACGTGAATGTGCTTGGGATTTCTTAGAAGAGGAGAAGGGGGATTGGTCGTATTGTTTAAGGTGACTTCATGCCCTGTTTGGAGACTTAATTTTTCTTTTTTATTGGTTGTTAATGGTACGTTAATCGTGTCGCATTTGTCGTTAAATTTTTTGTCTATTTTTTCTCCAACGCCCCCGTTTCATCCCTTTTTTATTTCAAAATTCTCAAATTTTGCTATTCTAAATAACTTGCACTGGAACACTAGCAATTTTACTGTCGAGTAATGGGTATATGGCATTTTGAATACGAGGGATTTATTTCTGTTTAACCATCATGGACGACTTGTTCATTTAAGATTGGTTTTTTGGAAGTCGCATTCGTAGATTTCTGTGCAACAACTCGGATGTGTATATGTATTTATCTCTCTGTCAGACGTCGTCTTGGCGAAGTTTGATATTTTTGGTGGAAATGTTTGGCTGAAGGGTCGCGCACCCTTTTCATAATTAGCTGCGGGTTAATAGACTCGTCGTCATTCCGATACGGGACTCCGATAAGCCTTGAGCGACTCCTTCAAACAAGACGGTCCCGTTAAAATGCCATTGTAAATTTACTCGAATTTGGAATCGGTAGCACGAAATTCTTATCGTTGTTCGGACTGTTCGGCGGTTTCGGAAATGTGCGGGCTTTTCTTGCCACCATTTAAGAAAGCGTTAACTCGTTTAATATCTTCCGATGCACGGCTATTGCTTACTAAATACGATGTACACTTGCCCTTTTTGGAGCAATTCTAGGACTTTTTAAAAATCGTATTATAATGAAAAATTCTTACCAGGCAGGGCTGTAGTAATGGTGATTATTTTCAAATTGGCGGTTGTCCGGTATTATGTAAGTGGAAACAGTTGTAATAAACAATCGAAGGAGCTTTGACGGTTCTTTTCAGCGAGGTTGATGACTGCGGTGGCTTAGGTAGTCAGCGGGTCTGTATATCGGCATTGAGGTCGTCAGCTCGGTTACAGCACGGAACAGGTTCTGGTGGTGTATCTCATTTTCTAGATTCTTAGTTGCTCACTCAATATTTTTGTAATAATTTCCCTTCTATATCCCACTAAAAGTTTATCGTGCCTGCACAAAACAATGTAATATAAAATGTAAATGTTGCATTTTTCCCCAGGCATTTCATTTTTGGCTCTTATCCGCCAGAAAGGTATGGATCGTAATGACAATAATTCGAACCTTGGAGTACATGTTACAGAGCGCATAGCGTAATGTAAAAAATGCGCCCTGAGTTAGCCTTTCTCCAAAGAAATCTTTATTTGTGCAGTTGCTGGCTTTCGTTCAACAATCTTACCTTGTCGTCGGCACTCCTCTATCGAGACAGTTATTGTCGCATATAGCATCAAGCTCGACCTCCCACATCAGTAGCCGATACCGGCCTCCGGCGCTGATGTGCGAGTCCAGCTGGCGTGAATAGTCGCGAGATTTTTCTCCGCCACTTCAATAACCGTATAGTAGTAATGACCGCGTAAGTATAAATTATGGCTGATCATCGAGCCATTTTAGACGCTCTATCCCCATAAGACATTTACGACTTGTGGAGCTATTATGCGAGATATTTTCCCTCGTAAATGTTAAATCGTCATCTTTGACAATATTGAAGTTTCCCGCTTTTTTATTTTTCTTTACGTCTTCTATTACCTATAATTATGACTACTAGGGGTCTGTCTGAAGATGAGTGAATAAGTGAGTAATAATATTAAGGTTGAGCGTGAAAACCATTTATCACCTTTTGGTGGGAACGTATAATTTACTCAGCTCAACGAATGTTCTTTTATTTCCGCACGTACGTGCTTGATTGAAAGAGTTGAAAAAGATCTCGCTTTAGTTTTTGCGATGCCCTCAGGAGCGGATTGACTGTGTTTCAGGGGGAAACTGAACCCAAAACACGTAGAACAAACGGATCATCGGTAAAATTTCTTTTGTAATTCAAAACTGCACAACTTAGTCGCTTTGGATAAGCTGGTAAAGATTACCTTCATTATTTTCTGCGTTCTCCAAAAAGATGCACATTAATGCAATGGATGTCGATTGTTGCTGTCACTGGCTCTTATCATTCGCTTAATGTTATCGATTAAATTGAACCCTATGTGTTCACATTAAGCGACACCCTTTGTTTTTGCCTTAGCAAAGCGTAATTGTTGAGAAACTTCGTCTATTTTAGATTAGTTTTGAGTAAAAAAACTGATAGGTTTGCTTTTCAAGTGTTGCGTCGCCCGTATATTTTTCGCGATTTTTCTCGCAAAACGAATTTATGACAACAAGGTACACATTTCGTAGCCGTATTAGTAAAGTTGATTTTAAACTTCCGTCGTTATCTGTCGGCCACATGGAAAGAATGAGGAAATAGCGTTTTTGTCTATCATGTTAAAGGTTACATAATATTGGTAAACTAGCGTCTCGAGTTGATCCTCTTCCTTCTCTAGCGTTATAAAATAATGTTAGCATATCTGGTTAGTGCGATGTAGTGAAGTTACTTGCGTATCGGTTTAGGGTTGCCAACAGTGTCATTTTGACCCGAAGACTTCGGGTTTAGCGATATTTCTTGGGCTTCGGGTTTGTAATAAATTTCTTCGGGTCTACAGCTACAAATTCTACAAATTTTTTTGAGTTCGAAGAAATAATGTTTGTTTATTTATGCACCGTGCTCGGGTTAGGTACTTCTGTGCAGCTGGTTCTAAAATCGGCTATTAATTCTAAAATTTGCTATTAGTTCCGGCCTGACATAGCGTATTTGATTTACAGCACCGTGAAAATGTCCTCTTCTGAAGATCAAACACCGATGAAAAAGAAAAAAATATTATTTTGCCATATTTAATAATGAATGGCTTAAACGACCGGAATATTATAATTAGTTAATGAAAAAAAATGAACATACTGGTAAATGTAAATTATGTGGTGTTACCTTTGTTGTGAGACATGACGGAGAAAAGGCTATTAAAACTCATGAAAATTGTGTTCGTCACCAACAAACTATAAGTGCACAGACAAGTAATCAATTATTAACCAAGTTTCTCGTTCAAGAAAATAGCCCATCTCATTTAAGAACTGCAATTGCCGAGCTAACATTGGTGTACCATGCAGTGAAGCACCAGCATAGTTACAATAGCACTGACTGTGGTATGAAGTTAAACTACTGTTTTTCATGATTCTTCGTTGTCAAAACAATTACACTGCGGACGAACAAAAGCATCAAGTTGAACGGAAAATATTCTAGAACCAAAAGCAATTGAATTAGTTTTGTGTGACCTTCAAAAAGATGTTGAAAAGCCTAGATACTTCTCTATTTCATCTGATGCGTCCAATAAAGGAAACATGAAATTGTATCCGTTAATTGTCAGCTACTTTGTGCCAGAACAGGGCATCAAAAATAGAATTTTGGATTTTTATACTAATGATTTTCATTCTTCTGATGCAATAACAAATAAAATTCTAACATTTCTCAACGAACATGAATTATTAATTGACAATGTTGCTGCTTATTCAGGAGACAATGCGGCCGTAAATGATAAATTGAGAGTATACCATAAGATAAAGAATTTACACTTAACAAGGAAGCAGAGCATTCACATACCTTACCTTTAGTTTTTTGATTAAAGAAAATAGGAGCAAATTCTCAAGTTTAATCGCCAACTACTCGCTTTTTATATAGACCATTGGAGGAAATTCTTCTGCGACTGAGATATTTGTGGTATCGTGGCTATTGGTTACTGGAGAAGGTTGGAGAGACGATGATGATCTCTCAGATTGGGTAACACGACTTTCGTACGATGAGATCGCTACACGTAGCATTTGGGTCATTCGATTCTTTTTTGTGTGGAGCTATTTTTTTCCATCGTGTATCGTTGCTACACCAGTCTAGTTATCACTATGTCACCCACCACGGTGTTTGCTAGACGGCGCAGGAAATTTTTGAGCAGGAAACGAAATGGGATTTAATGTGTTTCAGGGAATGCCTAAATGATAATATCGAAAATTTAGTGAGAATCTGATGACAAGACCCTTTAAAAATATTTCTTCGTCTGAGGCAACTTTCTCCTTTTCTCAGTATTCTCTTAACTGTGAAGGTTTCCCTTTGTGGCCAATTCTTCAAAATATATATAACCTGTCCACCTCTTCTCTCTACAAACACTCATCTGTCATATACACAATCTTGAATTCCCCTTTTATATTCCCAAATACCCTTAAGCAGATGAAATTTATACTGTTTAGTCAATAAATATGGTCCAAAGAAATTATTTTCTATCAGGGATACACAATGTCAGGCCCGCAGAGGACTTTACAACGTATGTTTAATATTAAATAATCTTTCACATAAACTCTAATTTGGTTATCCAGAAATTGACCCTTATGGAAGAGAACAAAAATGCAGTAACTCGGAAATAAAATTAACAAAAATGTGAATCCTAGTATTTCAAAGTTCGTTAATTTTAAATTGTTCGGTCTATATTATATTGCGGCCCTCGGCTAAGTAAAAATCCTCTAGTGGGCATGTGATTGTAAAACGTTTGAGCATTGATGCTGTACATAATAAGGGATTGTAGTTGGTTTTGAAAAGAAAAAAATCGGACTCTTAGGAGGCAGTTGTACTTTATGCTAGGAACATTTTAGCCTAAATTTTTTTTCGAAAATGGACAACATTTAAGATGATTTTTCTCTTTGTTGGTTTAAAGTTTACTTTCATTCCTTCTTTTTGGTGTTCAGATAATTTTTAAATAATGTTTTTTCTTCACAGAGGTTTCCACTGTTAACATACTATCTGTAAATTTGGTTTTTGAAGTAAAATAGTATTTACTTTAAAACTTACTTGAAAGTGATTCAAATGAAACAACTTGGAAAGACTTCGTTGAGATCTCATGAATAATACTTTATAAGGGAAGATTATTGAATGATTTTTCTAATTCTCAATTACCAATTAATTCCATGTCTAAGTTATACTTATTTAGAGCAATAAGTGTCAAAAATATTTCACCATAAACAATAAATGAGAAATTCCTTCCTCGCTCAAGCCATTGTAATGGCTGAATTTGTATATTATATAATCCTTTAAAAAGTTATCAAATGTGATTAAGAAATATACGAAAAAAGGTTGGGAACCTCTGAAGTAGAAGTTGTATGAAATGGCCCATTTGGGTGAAATATTGAGGGCGGAATCAGTCGAGAAATGCATGGGAATCTCTTCTGTGCAGCACCATGGCAACATAACAAGTGTCTTCAGCATGTCGGGGAGTGAAGAAAGCCTGGGTGGGGGCAAGCAGGATCATCAAGATGGGGGGTGCGGAGAAGGGAAAGAAAATGGGACCAATGGCCCTGAAACAGCAGAGGCTGTCCTCTTACGCAGAGGGATGTCACGCAGCATCAGTGATTCGACATTGCGCCAGCCTCGCCCCAATCTTACGCTGCCCTTACCCTCAGTCACATCATTGATGCAATTCAAGGTGAGAAACACGGATTTTTCTTTCAGTCCATGGGTGTACTTTGTATTGTGTTGTGTGTGAACCAAAGAGCAGCCTACCTTGTTGAGTCCGTCTTCCCTTCCCCACTTTCATTACCGTGTAATCTTTCTCTACTTTCTACTTGTTATTGTTAGTAAATGTGGTCTTATGAATGATGTAAATTGTTACTATATTTTAATTGTTGATATTGTTTCTGAAAGTTGGTATAAATAGTTGTTTCCATTAACCACTCCTTTGTTATTGTGTGTGAAGATTAAGAAATGTTTAATGATCATTTGGTGTATTAGATTACCAATTTGAAATACATGTTACATTTCAAGTTCATAGACTTATTTTGCACTTCAAATAACATTATTAATGATTATTTCATTATGTGTGTTACAGAAAGAACTGAGTTTGTCACGAAGAAGCAGCCGCGTTGCTCAGAGGAAAAGCTTAATATCAACGACATCACCCACTCTTCCCAGATGTCATTCACCAATATCTGGTACCTATGTAAATTGTCACAAAATTGTATTTATATTCTTAATTCAATGGAGTGACAGTTATCTGATGCTTTATTTTCTGTTTATCATTAGGGAGTCCTCTCGAAAGTCCAAGAATGTCTCCAAGCCAGCATTTTGCATTCGCTCCAGTTAAAAGGTACATAAATTTCACATTTCTTCACTATAGGTAGTTTTATAGTTTTACAATGGTAAATGCAGTGTTATTGCATTAAATATCACCAACTTGATTGTTTTGTACATGAGAAAGAATAATTAATTCACTTTTACCCAAAAGTCATTATGCACTAATGTGTACAGTTATAACATATTCTTTGCATACATAATAGTGACATAATGACTTAGTTATATCTTTATGCCTATAATAATGCAATGAATGATGAAGAGTGTGCCCTGTATAACTGAACAATATTCTTGAGTGAAATGTAATGTGAAAATTTAGCACATCTCAAGAATGAAGTATAAAACTTATAAACCATAGCTGTCAGCCTTTCTTGATGAGAGGTAATGAAGTCTATCACATCAATAAGGTCTTGAGTCCATTTAAACCTAATGACTGCTAATGTCATTACAATTCAATATTTGGCTGGCAGCATATGGTACGATAGTGCTTACCATTGAAGAAATCATGATAAATTTTTATAATTTTTAGCCAAAGAAGTAGATCATGAATGATATTTTGTTTTCTCACTAATATTTTAATTGAAACCGTTTTTGATATATTTTTCTTAAGCATTTTGGCCTTAACTTGATATCTCCATGTTGCAAGTTGGTGTGATGTTCACTTCTAGTGTTAATTTCTTATTCAAATATATATATATATATAACACTTGAATGTTATATTTTATGTGGAGAACTGCTTGTTCTGTTTCAGATGCAGGAACTTAATTAATATAATGATCTGAAGGAAACGTGTACTTTTAATGCCATATTTTTAACAAAAAGCATTAAGGGGATTTATACCTCAACCTTAATATAGATAGAACTGTTAATGATGTTAATCTCCTTGTAATTCCCACTGTGGGTTGAGACAGCCTCAGACTGAAAATATATCGCTGAGGATATTTCATTGGTGACCCATGGTGTGGAAAACACGCAGGTATAATTCTTACCAGTTCCCCTTTAGTTTTTTCAATTCAAAGAAAATGGCAAGAATCCTGATTTCAAATTTCTTGGAAAAAGTTGCAACAGTAGAAGTGAGCAATGATGACTCTCCAATCCAATGCAAAAATTTGTAGCTGGATTTGATGGCAAAAATGTGTAAAAAAATTTTTTTATTTTATTTTATTTTTTTAAATTTATTTCCATGGGGCCCCTAAACAGCCGTAATCGGCCTTTTACAAGGGGCTCATTAACATAATAACAAGGACTATCACAAACATCCATGCCCTAGGTGAAGAAAAACCCACCTAGGCGGGATTCGAACCCGCGACCTTTGGATTGGCAGGCGAGGGCGTTACCCTGCCACCACCGAGGCCGGTTTTGACTAGTATTATATTATCCATAATGTTGCAAGTTAGGAAGGTAGCTCATTGATTCGGTCTGTTAAGTTGAAGAAAATCAATTTCCATAATAACTGAAAATTATATCCCTCGCTCTACAGAGGAGATGGAAGGAGGTGGTCAGTTGCATCATTGCCTTCTTCAGGGTATGGAACGACACCAGGCAGCTCTAACGTATCTGTAAGTATTAATAGGCAACTTTTGATTCCATTTTAGTTGCATTGCAAGATCATTTTTTAAGCAAGTAGTAGTCTATTTTCCATTTGATATATAGGAAATACTCTTGCTAAAAACATTTTTACTGTGAAACACTTATCTTAAGCAACTAACAAATTTGAAGCGGCTGAGTAGAACTTTTCTTGTTGATGAAATTCTGAAAATTAGTATTCAATGCATTAATCTGTAGTTGGTGAATCTTATGAGGATCCAGTAAAACTGTAGGTTTTAGAAAATCATTCTCTTGCTTCTGAATGGCTATGTGTAGTGTTAACATAAATGCATAAGATTCAGGTTAAGCCATGCTGTTTTGTGTCAAGAATTACTTTTACATAATTATCAATTAGTTACTCTTAGTAAAATTTGGAGTAACATATATTCAGTGTTTTACCTGTTGCTTCTTTTCATTTTCTCGTAGCTTAAGCATTTGGCGGTATGTAATCACAAGCTGTTCATTCTTATCGTAAATAATCAAATATAACATCATCCCTCTCAGTCATAATCACTTTCCTCTACTGTCTTTCAACGACAGTAAAATGCTTTCTTCTTCATTTCTCTCCTATTAAATTGTATGCAATATTGACATTCAAGGTTTTTTGTGCTTTACATAGTGTCTCATAGAATACCTTGGAATTTTACTTTTTCCATATTTGTATCCATTTCAAGAGTTTCAGACGTTAACAGATCTCTATAAATAAATTCATGATTCAGTGTTAAATTTAAAATATCATATTTGTAATTATCATTATAATTTTGCTCATTTTGTTTGTTACCCTTGGATTCAAAGGGTAAATATGATGCATGATACAGAATTCGAAAGAGCACAATCATACCAAGTTACTGATTGTGAATTCCTTAGTTTGGGCCAAAATTTATAATACAAATGATTTAAAGGCATCTTATGCTCACATAAATTAACATCTCAAATACTATAAAATATGTGATATTTAAATAAATGTCTTCAACAAAGATATTGTAGGCCCAAGCATTTTGTCACCTATTTGACTTTATATTTAAAAAATTTTATATGTAAATAAAATAATCTCAAGTAAGGTGTGAGAAATTTAAGAATAGTTTGATTTCCCTAACTAATCACAACTTAAATACTGCTCAGTGTTTTGTACAAGCTGCAGAGGGATTAGGAAAATACTGGAGGATTATGATGGAAGAAAGAAGGTAATAGGTTTGGAATGTAATTGAAATAAAATCTGCCAGAAATACAAGGTGAAATTCTTTAACAGTTAATTTCATGTCTGCAATAAAGCCAGATTTAAAGTTGAACCACCCCTTTTATATTTATTTGAGTAATTACTCTTAGAATGCTGTGTGTCATTACTTGTATACTTTGGCATTTATGCTGAGGATTAATTTTAATTTGGAAAAAAAACCTATTGGCTTTGCAGTCACAGTGCTCAAGTCAAGAGCGTTTACATCAACTGCCCAACATTCCAACGTCTGATGAGTTAAGAATGTTGACTCGCCATTTCTCGTCAAATGACAGCAATCCTAGCTTGGAAGAGGAGGGTAGGAGATCACCTCTTCAACGCCCACGATCTCGAAGTTTGAGGTATTTCATATGCTAGTGGTTGGTTATGGCAATATTTGTTGGGAGTTATTTTTTTTAATGTATTTTTGTCAATTTTTTTTATAATTTAATCAACCAACATTTGATTATGTAACTTCCTGTATCATATTCACATTATATTTATAGATGTTTTCCAATTGTAAGATGTGAAATTATGACTTATCAGCTGTTGTATTTGATAATAATTAACCATAATAGATTGAGGCAAAATTATTCTTTGAATGCGTTTGTGGATAAATTGGATTATCTGTGCTAAAATTTGTAGCTCTACAAATTTTTTAAGTACTAAATCTGTCTTTTTGCATGAAAAATCAATTTTGAGCTAAGGCTTGTGCAGAAATGTTTAACATTTGCAAGTATTTTTAATCGCCTAAAAAATTTGTAGATACTCTTAAGCACGTGCAGATAATACTTTCTGTACTCTTTTCTCTATCTTCCTTTCTCTTTTTCCTTGTCTTTTTCTTCTATTCATATTCTACCTCACAATTTCACATGTAGCCATTCCTTCCTTATTCTAATTTTTCTTATTCATTGTGTGTCCTTTGATTTCCTCCTCCTAATTCTCACCTTGATACAAATTAACTCGCTTCCCTTTTTATCTTGCCAGTATCTATAAGTCTGTAGCTAAATAAAATGATTATTTCTGTCACAAAGAAATCAATTTTTACTAGTGTATGTTATTACCAATTGGCTATCATTTACATGTTACACTATTTATTACATGTTACATGATATGTCATGTTTTATAGAAACCATTTTTCTCATACTTATGTGATTTCCTTCATTTATATTGGTTGTTTAACAAATTGGGACGGTTAAGGGGTTTATATCATGCCAAACTTTAATTAATCATGCAACAATTATGTATTTTTTACTAGTTCCTTTTTAGCCAATGTGGCATTTTTAAATAATTATAAAAATGCTTTTTTCTAATTATAGTATCTTTGTATGGAAATGAACCATTTCTAAATTAACTTGAATCCAACTGCTGCCAAAAATTATCAGAATGAGTTAAAATTGCTGGAAGTTTTAAATCCTGAATGAGGTCATAATTGTATTGCTTGAATTGACCTATTTGAAGAAAAGTTAATGTAAAATGAAGCACAGATTTTGAATTTGAAGGTGGTACAAGACTGACAAAGGATTTATTGTCTGACACCTCTGATTTTCTTTATTTCTGAACAGAAAACTGTTTGCATCACACACATTAAATCAGAAATTTTCTGTCCTAATAAATTCAGGAAATTCTGGACCTAAGTTACTCATTCATTTCATAATCTGGCGATATCAACACTTGACATTTCAATGCTATTATCTTCTTCAATCCTTGAAATATCTGTCCTATCCTCACTATTATCAATTAGTCATAAATGCTGTCATATATCATGGTTTAAATACAAGTGACTGCTAACATTTTTGCCCATCTTCACAGAAAATGACCCTTATTAATCTCATGATAGCCTTAGAGATAAGGGCATCATCTTAAATAATATTCTCATTCTGACATGAAATTATTGGCTGCAAATTTCTTTGTTATTTTCTTTACAGAATTATGCTTGGGTACTATTATAATTGAACCAGCAAATATGTAGAATATTCTATAGAACTCTTAGGCTTAAAGAATAACTTGCTTCTAAGCATGGTAAAAGTAATCAAAACAATTTTAGACCCATGTGGGCTATTTTAACACATTCACTGCTACTACCTATATAGTATTGTAAGCATGCACTAATCTAGCACTTCTCTATAAGACTAGCTGGTACATATTTCTGCAACTTAAAAGGGAGTTAAAATAATCAGTCTCCTAGCCTATCAGAACATTTTCATGTATATCAAAGTGTTATTAGCCTGGTGTAGGGTTACCAGAACTCGGGAGTTAAAATGGAATACAGAAAAGATGACAGAGGCAGACATGAGAAGAAAAGGCCAGACAAATACCATATTTACTGACATAATGCTCTCCTTGATATAATTCTCGCAAGTTACTTTTAATGTTAAAAATAGAAAATTTCAATCCTGGGGCAGCCTAACAAACCCATTTTTTCCTTTAAACAGGAATGCAAAAATATTGTTTTAATTAATTCATTGTAACTTGCTTAATGTTTGTTAGATATTTTTAATACATGGCCTTGATTCTATATATCTGGTATTTTTGAATCATTTGGAAAGGCAACTTGTAGGTATTCCTAGGTAGGTAAGCGGAAGAAATGTTCCCTGATATTTTGTGATAGATAAACCTAGAAGTTAGTGAGGTTGCCAGCAGTAGGGGAGCTGCCATGAATGTGTGTCGACTCACATTAATTAGGGATAGGCTCTTAATGAATGATATCCCTTACCCAGAAATTTTAAGTGTGATTTCTGAGAATATGGAAAATTCTCCTAACGTTTCCTTTGTCAACATCTCTCAAAGCATTCATGACAGCTATTAGCAAAAGAAGTGAAAGTCATCAATAGATATTCCTAACTAAAAAATTGACAAAATCATTTATTTTAAAAAGCAGGCCGGGCAGAGAAAGTAAGGGGAAAAAGCTGATTGTCTGGTAAACCTAGCAAGGTGAATTATAATCAGAAGTTCTGCCTATAGCACTCAGTAGTGTTGAATGTGTTAAAATTTACATTCTTCCATTAAAACGATTGCATGTTATTTTTTATGTATGTTAATTTCAAATAATTACTGGAACATCTTTGGTCTGACTACTCCAAAATAATAAGTTGTATTACGAGAAATATTTAGAATCTATTTGATGGTCTTAATGTATACATCGGAAACAATTAGATTCCTCCACATTTTCCAGAATGTATTCACTTGAATGAAATTTTAGATGGTTCTCAAACCAAGTGTTTTACCTAGAAACAATTGTGGTGAATTCATGCACCAATTCTTAAGTTACATAGTATTTTCACTTTTAATGACATTAATAAAACAAATTTTGTTTTGTTGTATTGTTTATTAGATAGTATGTGGATAAATTTTGTTTGTCTAGAGATAGAATTAAAATAGCCATTGTAAATAAATGTTCACTATTGAAGTTTTGAGAACTATTCTGACAAAAAATTATTCACACAGGTTCACATTGCACATCTATATTATGTACAAAAAATCTTTCATTAACTGTAATTTTTTAACTTAGAGGACTTGCATGGCATGTAAGACCTTTTGAGTTAGAATGATATTCTTAGTAACAGTTTTAGAGAATGCCATTATAAGCAATAATGTCAATATAATTTCAGCATGTTTCCTGCATTAGCAAGGATATCTCCACATTGTAATTTTTGCAATTTGTATCCATAAATCCTTATAAATTTAATTACAGTGGACCCTCGATATAGTGCGGGTATCGGGGAAGCCCATGTTATATCGAGATGACTTAGAAATTAGTTTTACTTGCATGTGCTAATATTAATGTAAAATAGTGAAAGGAAAGAGAAGAAAACAAAGTACAACAGCTTTATTTATAATTGAAGTTAACAAAATATTTATAGCCTTTTGGCTGTTAACTTACAATTCTAATGAAAATTTTGTTCAATAAAGGAACAATAAGTTTCTTTAAAAAAATTGAATTTTTTCATAAAAGGAACAATGAATTTAGAAACTCCAATAATTATAATAGTGATTATTTTTTTATATTTGGTAATCTTTTGCTGCTTGGTATACTTTGTTTTCGTCATTTCTGAGAGTGTGTAGGAACCACCAAGCAAGAAAGTGAGTAAAACGGCGGTTCTTTTTTTCTCGTTTAGGTTATATTTATATAGAAATTCGGTTTTTCTATTCATTTATTGAGCTTTCTACGTAATAATCGAGCTAGTAAAAATAACTAGTTTATGTATCAATATTTTTCCTATAAAATGCTTTTTAGCTGAAGGTTTTTTCATTTATAGTTACTGAGATATGACAATTTATGCAAAAATAAAAATTTCGGTTTTAAATATCCCAAACAAATCCGGCCGTGGATTCCCTTATATCCGATACTCCACAATAACAATCTGCGCTATAACTACTTCATTTCATTGAACAAATATGATATTGTGTTTATTAATTATTTTTTGTTTAGTAAATTTGAAGGTATAGATTGTAATTTTATCTACTTATTCTTTAGAAACCAATGCACAAAGGTTGCATTCATTCTTATGATAACAATAATGAAAATAATTGGGCAAAAGTTTAAAAACTTTTCATTTCTCAAATTTTATTGCTTCCAAATATTAACATTCATGTTTCCGGTTTATAATAAATTCCCTCAAAATGTTTTAAATGCATTTCTTGAGACATAGTTGTATGCTGTAGCTGCTTGTGTATGTGTGTGCATAACCCTAAAAGTATCAAATTAATATTTATAATCATTTTGGTATTTATTAGAAACTGATGTATATATTTTTGTATATGCAAAAATATTTCACATGAATGCTAAAAGTAAAGAGCAGAATTACTTTAGTAGTGTTAAAAAAATTTTGAAATCATCATTTGTTTATAGGGCTAGAAGTGACATAATTTGTGCAGCAATTAGTTTTTACTTTCGATGGTAATGATAGCCAAAATTTCTCCTTCCTTATGTGGAAGCAGTAACACGATGAGAATGAATAGGAAAGAAGAAAGAGTAACTAAAAGATCTATAATGTCCTATTCTTTGTGAAGTTTGAAGGCACTTGTATTTGTCAATGTTCAAGGAGAAGGAAAATGTAATGATGAATATTTAATGCACCTTCAAATATCGACCAACTAACCCATGTTGCTGAATATGGAATTAGTTTGGAAAACTAAATTACGTATGGAAACATCTATCATTGAAATATCTCCCAAAATGAATTTTCTACTCCTGTTGCTTCTAGAAAGAATATTTCCTTTTTTGGTAGACTTTTTATGTTTTTAGTAAGTGGGCAAGGATTTTGATTTATATACAAATCTCGACTTTGTTTTGTTTATAATTTAATTAGAAAGTTTTATTCATATAAAGAGATGTATCATTGAATAAATTTCTGAAATACATTTCCATAGGATCTAATTAATTATTGCGTATCAGAAAGCATTTGAGAAATAACAAAGGTGTGGTTTACTTTTTTGTTGCTTTTTCTTGTATTCTTAAATATTCTCTTTTCAAATTTAAGGTTTTCATTCGTAAAATTATACTTGCTCGAGCTTTATTTCTTCAACTCTTCACACTCTACTTACATATAGTACAAGCTCAGATGTCAATGCCGTCTTAACATAATTTTCACAGTGATTTTTAAATTTTGCATTTACAGTGGAATTCACATAGGAATTACTGATATCGAACTTGTGATGGAGTTCATGGTAGGAGTCAATAAAACACAGTGAATAACTTAAATACAACTACTTGTCTTCAACCTGAACAATAAATGCATGTGCATCAAGTACAGCAGCGCAAGATAGACTCTCTATAATATCTCATTACGCCATAGATAGCACATCGAGCAGTACATGACTGAGGGACACAATGTAAACAATGAAAATGGCTGCCATGCTACAAACTGATGATAATGAGCACTGAAACTAATGATGTTCAGCTCAACTTGATGCAATTTCTCCATTTCAGATGAGGGAAGAAGAAAACAAAATACTTAGTTACAATTTCACTTTAATACGACTTAGGTTTCATTGCATTGCAACATTTTTAGAGTAATTCAAGGGTCATATTTTTGGGACTCGCTTATAATATGCACCAGTTATAAAGTGCTGCTTAATGGTTTTCCTCTAGGCAACCAACAATAATTAGCAAACTCCGCTTGGAAAGGCTCAACACTGAAAAGATTCCATAATAGAAATTACAGAAATTGTTTTATTTCTATAGCAATAATTATAGTATTGAGTTAAATATTCTTTTAAAAAGGAAATAGTAATTTATTACTCAGTTAATGAATTTCCATCATTGTTAGAAAGATATGGAATTACTCAATACCAGAACTATTTGACTTTATAAATCTTTACCCCAGATATTAATAATTAACGTACAACTCACTGTAGTTTGCTGTAGTATGTATGAAAATGTAACACACAAATGTCATTAACTATGGTTTTTGAGTATGTTGGAGTGTTATTTTTCCATATGTACTAAATCATTGTGAATATGTAAAGTACTTCACTAGTTTTCATTGAAATTCTCCTTGCATATAAAGTAACCTTGAGCATGTAATAAAACTATTGAATCAATGTAGCTTTTGCAATAAGCTTTAGAATTGACATTTGCGATTATTGTAATATATTTCTTGAATATTTTCTTGGAATTTTTATTTATACTCTGCCTTTCGTTGTGATGACAAATAAAATCATGTTTGCTTAGAGTATAACTTGAGTATGTCTTTGATATCTAGTTCATTAACCTTCCAAAGTGTTTATTCTAGCATAATGAGTGTTTTCTACCTGCAGAAATTTTTCTCCTAACGAAAATTTGAATATATGTTTTATATTGTGAGTATAGAAATTTAAATAATATGCATGAATTTTGGCTCTGGTAACTGCATGTGTTTTATTAATTTTCATTCTGGTTCCTAAATGGTTTATTAAATTTGGTAGCTTAATAGAGAAAACAAACTTTTTTGTTACTCTTCACTCCTAAAATTTTGGAATAAGGTCCTGATGAATTTTGTAGACTGTAATTATGCACCAAATGTGTACAAATTTTGACTGCAACTATTCACTTAGTTATTCATTGAGTTTCTTTATAAGGTAAAGGCTCTTGTAGTAAGGACCACTAGAATGAGGCTCCATCATCTCTCTATTTGCTTTTCCTTTATGCTTAGATTGCAAAAAATAAAAAGTTTGCATTTGCTCTACACGCTGCAGCTGAAGTGGTTTAATTCTGCCACATTGACTGTCTCTCATCTTTGTTATTAACATTGTCTCTCTCTCACTTTATTTGGCTGCGTGGGTTACCACCTCGCTCTCAGCTTGGCCTGGCTCTGTATCGCCACATTAGAGTAAGAGTGCCTTCATTTTTTTTCTCACTCACGTCAGTTGAATCATTATGTTATTGGTTCTTTATGGGTTAAATATGAAATATTTTTGTTGCATGATAGTCACAGCATTGGTGACAGAAATATTCATGAGCGGTTTTTGTATATTTTGGGAATATATATGCTTGTGCTATAAATTGTAAGAAATATGTAATTTTAAAAGGAATTAATACAAGTCTTTGAGTGAAATGTTTACCAATATTTAGAGCTTAAAATAAAAATTGTTAAAATTTGTAGATATGCATATTGCATATAGCTATCATTTAAGTATTTCTTGTGTTGAATTCTTCATATATTTTTCTTATTGAACTTTACAGTAGCCCAATTCGCTCTCCAGTCATTGACAATGAAATTGTCATGATGAATACTTTATACAAAGAAAGATTCCCCAAAGTAAGTATCTGTGATTTCACTGGTCTCTTTTTTATTTCACTTTTCATTATGATGTCATTTTTAAATGTCTCATGTTCCATAGGCTACTCACCAGATGGAGGAGAGACTGACTAGTCTTATTAGTGAAAATAAGATTCTTGAGGGAATAGAAAATTTGGAATGCCTAACACCTGAGTGCATTCCGATCATTAGGTTTGTCCATCACCAAGTGTTAGAAATGGCTAGGGATTGCCTTCAAAAATCGGAAGAAAAGTTAATTACTAGTAGATATTTCTATGAGATGTCAGAAAATCTGGAGAGGCTTCTCACCGAGGTTGGCTTTTTATCTTTATTTTTTGTTTTGTATATTAAAACTTTATCAGAGTTGGAAAAATTTGAGTACCTCATTGACTATCAGTTCACATTTTATACAAGGCTGTTAGTTAATATATGCCAATTCTCATTTATAGACAAAAGAGAAATCTCCTGAGGCTGCAGCTAGACTTACAGGTTTAATTAAAAAGTTGCTGCTGATTGTTTCCCGACCAGCTAGACTTCTTGAGTGCTTAGAATTTGATCCAGAGGAATTTTATCACCTTTTGGAACAAGCTGAGGGACAAGCAAAAACATCTCAAGGGATCAAGGCAGACATTCCCCAGTATATCATTAATAAGTTAGGGCTAAATAGAGATCCAATAGCAGGTAAGATCACCATTCTGATATGAGTGATTCTTCAGAAAAACCTTTTCCTTTTTGATTTATCTTCAATTGAGTGAAAAGTTTACTTTGTGAATAAACTTCATCTGCTTCATTTATTGAATTCAATTTTAAATTGTATTTATGTCTACATACAAAATAAATGCTGTCCATCTCTAATTACCTAAAGGAAACCATTTTCAGACCAGCATTGAAATATTAGACATTGTTCTGCAGTAAATTTACAGTAATTTGTTTGCTATCATATTTAGAGAACCTTGTTTTTATCTTCTCAAAACTTAATGCATAGTTTTTATCGTATTTTGTAATTCATTTTGGTACTCATAAAATGTCTTATATTTTTTGCTTAATTAATAGAACTACAGGAAGACCTGGAACAGCTTGAGAGTACCTGTAGTTCTCCAGAAAGAAAAAATCAGACATTACCACAAACTTCAACACCAAAAGATGATGACAAGAATCCAAGGGTATTTTGAATCTATCATAATCTCTCCATAAAAATTTATACTTTAGACTAGCCAAACTAAATTCATATTTTATTTCTGATTACAGGTCCCAGGTGAAGGTGATTTTGAAATTGTAAAATTAATTTCAAATGGAGCCTATGGAGCTGTGTATCTTGTTCGCCATAAAGAGACTCGTCACAGATTTGCCATGAAGAAGATTAACAAAAATAATTTGATGTTACGAAATCAAGTTGATCAGGTGTTCAATGAAAGGGACATTATGAGTTTTACTGATAACCCCTTTGTTGTCAGCATGTACTGCAGCTTTGAGACGAAAGTAAGTTCATGTACATTTAACATTTATGTAAAATGTGTGGTATAGTTAAAAGTTCTTTTAGAAATTGTTTGGTATTGATCAATTAGAAAATTTGTGTGAAATTTATTGAAGTCACAGGTCCATCCTGAGCAATATGCCATATTTTTTGGGCTATAAGACACACTCAACTATAAAATGCATCCTGATTTTTAGAAGATTTTTAAGGAAAAAAAGTATTTTGGTTCACCTAAGCATTTAGGAAGAATCACGTCATGTATCATTCCTAGCCATGATTAAGTGCACTTTAGAAAAACTTAATTCGCAAAAGTAAATGAGGACAATCTAAAGCATAAATAATTGTTTTGACACTTGTATAACGAAATGAAATGTGCCCTGCATGCACTCAGCAGTTCTATTAATTTGGCTGTTGGAAAGCACCACACATGTAGAATGTATAGACACCTCTTACCGGCAGTACTTACTTAACATTTTTGGGACCACCTCTAAAACACATGACCGTACCATCAGCCCACTTTGAATTTTTTTTTTATATGGCAGATATATACATGAATAATATGTAAAATGTCATTATTATGTATTCCAAGTGAAATGATCCGCTAAACTAAAGACATTTATTTGCTTATGCCCCTTCTTATACTTATTCTGAGTCTGATATGGATAAATAAATTTAAAAAATATGATTGAGTAATATTTTTATTCAATATTGTAAATACTATTCGAGAATTTGCAGGATTATGCTAATAAATACGATATTATTTTACGTATTTAAATACATCAAAACAATATTCTAAAAAAACGTTTAGAATATGACATTCAAGAACCTAAACTCCCTATTTTCTATTATCATAATGCTTCATATAATGCAATTTCACAAGATGCGATGATTTCAAGGAGCTTCGAGTGAAGTACTGAAGAGAAAAAAATCACTCGAAAAAAAAAATTTGGCACCAATGCTACTGCAGCGAAGGTTGAGCCAAAACTGAGGCCCATTGCCCTTACCAGCTCATTCTCAGCTCCCCGCTAGAGTGGGGATGCTGTTAGAAATTATGGGACCTTGGATGCATACACTGCATCGGCGGGGAGGCGTGCCTGCATTCTCTGATGCAGTGTATGCATTGGCGGTCCCTAAAGTGTTAAACATAAGTGCAAGAGGAGGCTTTGATTAATAAATGATTTGCATATGTAATAACAATACATTCGCTCAACTAGCCCTTCTTCTGCAATTCTTTTAGCCTCGTACATAACTATTTTGAACGCTACATCACTAACTAACTTCATCTTTTCTACTGTCCACTTTTTCACTTCCTCTAGATGTGGCCATTTAGGACCAAGCTTACAAAGACTGTTTCTCTTTTCCTGTCACCTTCAGTTTTTCCTTCTGTTTTCTCCATTCATGGATCATTTTTCTGTGGGACGTGGTCCGAAATGACGTTTTGCTGCTCGGTTTCTGTTCATTTTTGCGTTATCAATACACGTCATAAAAATTTTATAAATACCTGCCATGCGTATGTCCATTTTTCCCTCTTTCCACATGGCTAATCCCCTCCTCTCCCTTCCTTTTGCTCTCACTTAAATTACCTACAGAATAAAAAACCTTTTCAGAATACATAACTGATGATGAGAGCTTGGCTCTTGAAACACGTGTTTAGGCATTAAAAAAGTGCAATACTTAGCGTTTGCTACTATTCCTCTCTTATTTTTTTATTGTTTAATTTTATTTATATTTTTCAATCGTGTCAATCACATGTTGGTTTTATTGCATCTATAAACTGTGTTGTATTCAGGAGGAGTTTGACTTTTGCATTGGAGTGTGTGTCAGAAGTGGGCTCCTGGGCTACCTGGAAACCGAGTGTTAATTTCTTTACATCATTTTTATTTTTTCCTCTCCCTTTACCTTTGTATGACACTATTTATTAAATTATGGCATAGGAGTTGATTTTTTACTTTCTCCATATACGAAGTATAGAGCAAGTATTGTTTTCATGAAAAAATCGAATTCGAGATTTCAACGGAAATACATGTTTTAAGGTCCTCTGAACACGTTTTGATTATTTTCTTGATGATGTCTGTGTGTGTCCTCTGAACACGTTTTGATTATTTTCTTGATGATGTCTGTGTGTGTGTGTGTTTCTGTTACTGGGATTTTGTGGGTGCTCTTAACTCAAAAACTATTAATCAGATCAGCGTGACATATTTGACATTTTTGTTAAAGGAAGAAATGCTGATTAGTTTTTGGTAAAAATCAATCAACCAGAAGTGGGTCACATCCGTTTTTTTTTTAATATTTGATAAATGTAAAAACATGCTGGAATAAAATTTGTAGGTAATTTAATTTTCTACAACCTTTGTTTGAAACAATTTCCCATTTAATACATTGTTGAAGAGATTTTAAAAACTTAAATTTTTTAGCTGCCACCACCACACCACCTACCGGTGACTATTGTAAACACATTACGCTCCTTTTTCTTTTCTTAATTGTTGGAGCTTTAGGGCTATATCCAATATCAGAAGGCTACAGTTTGAGTTTATTTCTGTTCCTTGTAAAGTTGTTACATTTTTCTCTCTAGTTTCTTAAAATATTTATTATCTTTTAACCTATTTGGAATTATTAGAAATATTACAGGTATGGAGAAAGTCATGTGGTGGCCACATCAGAATTTTTCTTTGTTATCTTTGTTGTGGTCTCCACTCATTATAACTAGTTGAAAAGTATTTGTAAAATACAAAAGTGCATATACTCGATTTATTGCTATGCTTAAGAAATAATATTCAAGTTTTAATTTAATCTCTATGACTAGATTCACTTCTTTAGACATGTTAGCGTAAACTTATTCCTTGATATTTACTTTGATTGATTATGCTTTAATTGGAATTTTGCTTAATTAATTTTGTTTAGGCACATTTGAAAGGAAATGAAAGGGTTTAGAACTAGCTTCTTGTAATATGTTATGTCGAGTTTGAAAGAAGTTTACATTCTTTCATTTCAGTTGTGTATTATAAACTTTTGTTTCTTTCAATTTCTCAGAAACATCTGTGTCTTGTGATGGAGTATGTAGAAGGTGGAGATTGTGCATCTTTGGTGAAGACTATTGGACCATTGCCTCCTGATATGGCGAGGTTTTACTTTGCTGAGACTGTGCTTGCCGTCGAGTATCTGCACAGCTATGGAATTGTCCATAGAGATTTAAAGCCTGACAAGTAATGACCAGCAAATAATTGTTGACTTTGATGTTTAAAGTTAAGTTTAATACAATACGATTTATTATGGCTAATTTCATTTTTCAGCTTACTCATTACTGTTCTGGGCCACATTAAGTTGACGGATTTTGGATTGAGCAAGATGGGGTTGATGTCATGTAAGTAGTTTTTGAGGTTCAACATATTACTGATATTTTGATGCTTTGAAAAGCAGGATCACTTGTTTTCTTCCTATGCCATTATTCTTATATTTTATATTGTTACTATATTTTTTTGCATAGAGGACTAGTCTGTTCTGAAATTTCCGCAACTTGATTTAATTTTAAAATTCCAATTAATTTGTTGGTTCACTCAAAGCTAAGCCATTAAAATTAATGCATGTTTGTGTACAATAATAACTTCATTAGACAAGGCTGGCCCGAGTGCTGGTGACTGACCAGGGTGCTAAAATCTTGGGGGTGCTATCCCGATCATCTATCTATGCATTACTTGCACGTGAATAAATCTTGGGTAGCAATTTATTAGGTGAAACAGGCTGGAATCTTGGCGGCATTCCTTTTAGTTTTTCATTATCAATAATTTTTACAGAACGATGAGTAGGTTAACATGTACTTTTAAAATATCTCAAACATTTATGAGGGGGCGCTGGAGTGCTAGCTCACCCTGGTCGTCAAAATTCCTCGGGCCGCCCCTGTCATTAGTTTACATCAAAAATTCAAAAATTGAAAATTTTCTCTTTCATAGTGGCGACCAATTTGTATGAAGGTTATATTGACCGAGAAACCAGGCAATTTTCTGATAAGCAGGTATTTGGAACGCCCGAGTATATTGCACCAGAAGTTATATTGAGGTAAGCTGCTTTTGTCAAAATAGTATTTCTTATTATTGAATGCTATGTCATTTATATCTCACTATAAATTAACATGCCTAAAAGGTTTTAGAGCTATAGGCTCATGAACTTTCCAATTTAACCTGGCAGAGCTGGTACCTCATTAATGTCCATCACTGCTGGTACTGAGCCTGTAAGACCCAGTTGCTTTAATATTTAATTTAATAATGTTATTTGATGAAAATTATTTAATAACTTTCACACAGGTTTAGGGACGTTTTTATGACGTTGATAAATTCTTAATTCTTTCCTGATCTTTCTTGTTGAATAAACTCGCATCTGAAAAAAATAGTACTTAAGATACTTAGTAAATTATAAGTAGCCAAATCTACAGGGTGTTCCTATCAAACCTGCTACATTTCAATCCATCACTGTGGAAAAATTGTAAAAGGTAAATTAGTACAGTTTGTGGCATATGAAAGAAAAACTCAAGAGAATTATATTCTGTAACCTTGAAGTTGCCACTCCGGCTGTTGCATGGCATTACAGTTGCTAGAAGGAAAATGCGACTCTTCAGCAGCCAGCGCAGTTTGTTGTATGACGTTACAGTAGAAGGACAATGGTGACTCCTCAGCAGCAAGCACAGGTTGTTGTGTGGTATGCAGAGTCATTCATTATGGTGCAACTCATTTATCGGCAAGTGTATGGAGTGATGTGCCCAAGACAAAACCCATCAAGGCCTGGTTTGACAAGTACAGACTTGACATTCTTCGTGCAACCAATGGGTTCATATTGAAGTGTACTAACCTGGCAATTATTACACAAATTCTTTGAGTCACAGAATAAAATTCTGAGTTCCTCTTTCATATACCACAAATTGTATTCATTAAGGTTTGTCAATTTTTCCAGTGCTGGATTGAAATGTAAGAGGTTTGAAAGGAACACCCTGTACATTTTCACAATAAATATGAAGTATACATGAATTCTTTTATAGTATTGACATTCTATTACGTAAAATAACATTTTTGATTGTCCAAAACTATGATTTGAATACTGTCTGATGCACTGAAACTGACAAAAATGTGTCCGCTCTGTACATGCAATGCTGAGCTTAGGTTGCTAGATTAGACTGAAGTAGAATAGGGGAGGGTAAGATACTTAGTGTGGTATTGATGCAAATGTTTGCATCTAGTTTTAATCAAAAATAAAACAAAAATCAAATATGTTTCACAGACCTGCGCCAGCTCCACCGGGTTAAAAATCATTTTTGCAGTGAATGTTATTCATATAAAATCAATATTATGTAAGCATGATACAATTTGTTTTGGTGTGGTTATGAAGCAAAAAAGGTATAATTTATTTAAACATTTTAGGCAAGGCTATGGGAAACCTGTAGATTGGTGGTCAATGGGGATAATTCTCTACGAATTTTTAATTGGTTGTGTTCCATTTTTTGGGGACACTCCAGAGGAACTTTTTGCGCACACTGTTAATGGTAAGTACTTTGTTCATAATACTTGCATGTGCATGTTGTTTAATCATTTTTCAATATTTTATACTTAAATCGTTTATTTGTTGTAGATGATATTGAGTGGCCTGATGAGGAAGATTGGCCTGTACAACCTGAGGCCAAAGATGTCATAACAGCTTTGTTGCAGCAAAATCCAAGAGATAGGTTGGGGACTGGAGGATCCCATGAAGTGAAAGAACACCCATATTTTGTTGGAGTAGACTGGAACTCACTCTTGAGGCAAAAAGCTGAATTTGTTCCTCAGCTTGATGATGAAGAAGATACAAGCTATTTTGATAGTTAGTAATATTTTAAATATTGTTTAGATAGTTTTGGAATGTAAAAAACAGGAGTTATGTTGGCTGTTTCCAGCTGTTCTTAGTTGAAGAGTTTGGATTATAAATTACTGTCTTTTAACTTCTCTTATGTCAGTATTTTTTTAAGTTTGTCTTGTGAACCACTGAAAGATGACCCCCTCAAGAATAAATCTTCTTATTACAGTTTTCAAAGGCTTTCAATAAAAAGTAATAGATGATGGGTGGAAACAAAAACTTGCATTCCATGTGTTTCCTCATCTTTCTCCCATGTGTGCAATGAGTACATAGATTGTCATGGTTCTTGCTAAACAGCATATTATGTTACATAGCCTGATGCCAAGTTGTAACCTTAACTTCAGAAAACACTGACCTATCTCATGGAGCCCTTAAGTTAAATGACATATATTTATTGCTATTAAATACAATTTATTCTTTAAACTACAATGAAGTAAATATTGTAGTTGGAAAAAACTTTCTCATATTTTACATATTTTATAAGTAAAAGGATAGTATCTTATGTTGATATTAGTTCTATAATGCCTGTTGTATGTTTTTTACAGCGCGAATCGACCGATATAATCATGATATAAGTGAAGACACAGATGACACTGAGGATTCCCCTCACTTTGCAACCTTCTCTTCTTGTTTACCCCGTTACCGAAAAGTGCAGACGAAAGTAGGACCTTCTGAAGAGTCAACTTCTGAAGGAGATATGAGCATACAAAAGCAGTCAACTTCCGTATCTAGAGGAGATTCTGGTCAATCTGATCACTCTGAAAGTCCTCCTTCAAATGCATGCAGTGCCACTGAAACACCTGATGTTGAAAGAGAAGGGGAGATTGCAGAAACTGCAGATCATGGCAGAAAGAAGACAAAGAGCTTCAGTCAGACAGCAAATGAAAAGTCAGACACTTCGTCTTCGTGCGAGAAGAAGGAGAGTTCTCCTGGTCCAGCTCATGCTCAAAGCACTCCTGATTCATCCCAGACTGAAAGCGAAGACATCTCGCCACAGATTCAGAGACGTAGACGACTTCACAGCCGTGAAGCATTGCCTCGGTTCTCTATATCGGTGGATGAAGATCGTGGCAACAGGTTGGTTTCGTACAAATAGATATACAGAGGCCATATGTTGATTATATTTTTTAAAATTAAATTATGAATGACTTTCTTATCAGAGTTTGTGTGTGATTTGTAACAAACAAACATGGAACTTTTCAATGTTGTAGAATAAATTTCTTACTGCCCAATTGAGATTGAGAATGTGAAAAAATTATTGAATATAAGAAGATTTGGTTTTTCAAATTTAAAAATAGAGTAGAACATCATCTTATGGTCAGATAAATATGTAAATTCAAAAGGGAATTATCGAGCTAGTCTTATGGCCGAAAAAATTCAAGAACAAGTACTTAAAACATACTTGTGTTGGGTATCTCCAATAGCCACAACAGGGTTATAAAAAACTAGATAAACATTTCAGCTTCAAAGCAGCTGTCTTCAGTGGTAATTCATCGAAAATAGATTATAAAAGAACATTTTTGGTGAATTACCACTAAAGACAGCTGCTTTGTAGCCAAAATGTGCATCAGGTTTTTTATAACCTTGTTGTGGCTATTGGATTCACATGAGACAAGTATATTTTAAGAGCTTTTTCTTGAATCAGATAAATACATCCTTGCTGAGCACAGTCACACCACAACAGAACAGCTAAAGAAACTTCAATAAAATCCATCACTTTGTAGTAAACTAAGTGAACACTGAGAATAGCGGTCGCTTGATGAATGCTAACCTATAGTCGGGCATGGTTTAACTTTGTGGTCAGCTTGGATGCAAAAAAATCATGCTGAAAACAAAACAACATCTGTGTAGAGAAGAACCATCTCGTATAGATACTTAACTACATCTGAAATTTTAGTGTGTTGTGATCTATTGTGGTTGATGCAGAAATGCAGCACTTGTGTGCTCGGATGGAGAAAGTGTGGCCACCTGGTATCATTGCCTGTGTTTTTCTGGTCTGAACTCGGACATTAAAAAATGCTCGCATGGCCATAGCCTTAAGGATTATGGTAGTAACTGTCAAGTTACATTGTTACTTATTTTTGACATTTTTATTTGATTTTAATAAATACCAATTTTATCTATGAGAATGTAAATTGATTATTGTCATTACAAAAACAAATGTATTTATTAAAAATCAAATAAAAACGTCAAAAACAAGTTTGAAGTCATGCTAATGCTGAAAATAGCATTTTCAACATTTTTAACTAGTCAAACTAATGTATTTTAATTTGTATTAATACAAATTAATGTATAACATTAGTTGGGTAAAAAAATACATTAAAAAATTACCAGCAACAGGATATGAACGTATGACCCCAGTGTGAAGGTTCAGGGAGCACGCACTAGCTGGCTGCACCACAACCAGCACCGCTGAACCACCGTTTCACATGCAGTATATATGGCATGCTCATCAGTTTGGCAACACAAAGAAAATGTTTTTTTTCTGTTTAATAATTTGAATCATTTGTTTAATTTAATAAAATAATATTTTTCATAAAAATTGATTTTTTATTTGCCAGATGAGTTATTAAAAAAGAAGTTTTTTCAAAATAACTCGTAAACAAATTCAAACACGACCATCCAATTTTGGGGAAATATTTCTAAAATCACCCCAATCAACTCCCGAAAAATGCTCTTGAATGGCCGTGCTCCCATATATAATGCTCCTTGTCAGACATGAAAATCACAGAACTGAAAAAATTTTATTTTCATTTTCATAAGACATAGTAACAATCAAATTTGTGGCAGTAATGATGTCAGGTAGTTATATAAATACTTTGATATGTTTAACAAGTTAGGAAAGTACAGTGTACCACAAATAGGTGCATTTTGTGTGACGGAATATTTGAAGCTATAGGATGTACAGTGGAACCTGTATATGTGACCACCTGCCTTATGTGACTGCTTTATACAGGTACCCAACAAAATGCTATGGTTTCAATGTAATATTTTTTGTGTATAGTGCCCACCAGTCTATTGCGAACAGATTTGATTTTGAGTCCAGCTGATTCGCCTCTTGCCTTACATGCGCAATGGGTACCTAAGAGGTAGTGCAATGAATAGCTGGATTGCAAGGGAGGAGAGAAACCTGGTGCCGGCTTTTAGCCTGCTCTTAACAAAGAGCACCAAGGGGGCCAACGGCTTAACGTCACTTCCGATGGATGGAGTGTTGTTTTGAATGCGCTCCTCATTTCTCTTTTTCTCATTGACTCATCCTTGTCTCCAACATGCACAAATAGGTGGCTGGGTATCCTTGGAAAAAATTCTACAGGATTCAAACCGGGTGTCACTTTAGCTGGCGGGGCCAAATCTCTAACCCAGTGGTTCTCAACCTTTTGGTGCGTGCGGCACACTTTGGATATTCACTTTTTTTCGTGGCACACTGGAATTAGATTAGAATAAAAAACTAGGATTTATCATAAAGGTACATATATATTTCATATTATGTTGTATATTTAATCAACCAAATTAAGTTATGATCATAAAACCGAACAAATGATGAAGTTTTGTTGAAAAATCTATTTTAAAATCTTATCTAATGTGACACTTGAGTTTGGCATTTTCTAATGATTGCACTGATATTAGGATGTATCCATGGTAAGCAGACTCTCATTTCATCTTCAACACAGTTCCCGTTCCCTTTATCTGCATTTAATGTTTGTAAGTGTCAAGAAACCAAACTCATACAGATAGGATGTAGAAAACTGCATTAAAACTGCCAATGCTTTTTTTGCAATTTCTGAATATTCTTCTCTAACAGAAATACAGAAAATATCCTGAGACAATTTGGCATACTTGATTTTGAGTGTGATCAGTTGAAAGAGAAGCTAACTCTTTTTCTTCGGAGAGAATAAAAACACATAAGTCAGTTGTCACTGGTGTGCCTGGTTTCCTTACTCAGTCATATTTCTCTGTAGTCAAGGTTAGAAAGTAATGCTCGATATTGTGCTCTAGAGATGGCGTTGAACTTTTAGCTGAAGTTAATATCACAGTTGGATGCATTAGGCGCAAGTGGCGGATTAAGTTGCATGTAATACCACCTTTAATTGATAGGGTTTTAGAGCAAAAATTGCACTTCGCTCCTTTGGCACCCTGTTCTGTAAAATATGTCCAAATTGGACTTGTTTTACAAGTCTAGGTCTTGACTGCTTCGACATGGCACGGGCCTCGGAGGAAAGTCCCCCTCAGTAGACAGAAAATCCCCCAGCAATTGGGGCATATGGCCCATCCAGACCGAAGAAACTTTGTCAGCAACATTGTCGATGACAAATGTTTCTGACATTCATTGATCTTTACAGACTCACGATGGAGACACAAAGTTTGTCAGCATTACATTGTCAGTGACATCAATGTTGTTGACATTTTCATAAAAATTTGGTAGCATTTGTTGGCGACACATGTTTCTGACAATGTTTCTTCGGTCTGGATGGGCCTTTAGGAAATAAAGGGGGAAGAAACATTTATCTGGTAAATGTAGAGTTAAGACAGGGGTCGACAACCTTTCAAAGTTAAAGAGCCATTGTTTTTGTCTTATTCCAAAATACTTAAGAACCGCACAGTAACATTCTGTATGACCTTTTTTTAGAGATTCAAGTTTTTACAATAAGCATCTTTCATGACTAATATAGGTTAGGGAGCTAAGATTACTTCTAAAGAGCCACAGGTATGTACTCAAGGATCCAAATTCGGCTCCGGAGCCACAGGTTGCCGACCCCTGGGCTAAGAGATGGCAAAATGAGTTTAAAACAGAGCACACAGGACGTAAAAAAGTCCTACCGTGAAAACGAGCATATGCATCCAGGTTAAGCCATATATTTACTTCCTAGCACACTGAGAGGTTAACGATAGATTCACCTAAAATTAAAAATTTAAGGGTTATATAAAGTGTTAATACACATGGAACCAGTCAAAAGTTGATATATACCAAATTAATCCTATTCTGTTGATTTGAAATTTCTCAGTTTTTGGCAGTCGCTCCTGACGATTGAGGTCTGGATTCAGCACTGGGTATAGGTACAAAATACATCGCACAAATTTTCTCATACTCATCTATGATAATTAATTACTTTTTATAATCACTTATAGATCAGCCCCCAGTATATTTTATCTGAAGATTAACCAACTCCTTTTGGCTGGCTTGGGCTTGGTTGAGTGGGGGTGATTTTGTAATAGATTTATATCATAAGGGCCGGTTTATGGCCTAGGCACTATAGGAACTGTGCCTTGAGCCTACGAAAAAAGGGGCCTATGAAGATTTCAAACAAAAGACGTACCTATGTAAATATTTTTTTAATAGATCTACAATTGGGCAACAGATTTTTCTTCACTTTAAATAGAATGCTAATTACATATCAAATTAAATATGGACGAAATTATTTCAGAATTTACTAATAAAAATGTGCAAACCCTTTGATGTAAATGCAATATTAATAATGTAAATTTTTCAAAAAGAGAACCGTAATTTCTAGAATAAATGTTTTGGAGAAATCGATAATAAGTTTTCCCCATATGTTCCCCCAATTATGCATCAACCTTTACATATGTATCATCATCATAGGTAGTCTGTCCGTAGACAGGTCCGTGATTATTCATGGCTAAACCTGGTTCTCCATATACTCCTATTTTCTATTGTCCTCTTCATATCTTGATAACTCTCTTTCCCTTTCAAATCATCTATCAGCTGAAGCCTTTTCCTTCCTCTTTCCCTTTTTCCATCTAATTTTCCTTCTAATACGTCTTTAATCATACTCTCTCCTCAGGTTAATGTCCAACCCAGTTTGCCTTCCTCTTTCTAATAGTCTGTATAATCATTCGCTTCTTTCCTACTCTTCGTAGCACTTCATCATTTTTCATCTTATCTGTCCATTTTATCTTCAGCATTCTCCTCCAAGTCCACATTTCAAAGCTTTCCAAGTATTTGATGTCATTTTTCCTTAGCAGCCATGTTTCTGCCCTGTACGAAGCTATACTCCATACATACCATTTTATGAACTTCTTGCTGATATCTTTCCTTATATTCCCCGTAAATAGGTGTTTCTTTCTTCTGAAAGCCGCTTTTGCTTTTCCTATTCTGGTCCTGATCTCATCCGTACATTTTGCTTCTCTTGTTATGATGCTTCCAAGGTATTTATATTCTGAAACTTGTTCTCAAGTCTTTCCTCCAATACTTATGTTCAGATTCTCTTCTTTGCCCGATATTCGAATGACATTGGATTTTTCTGTATTTATTTCCATACTGTATTTTCTACTTGTTATTACTTGTCTATTTATCATTTTATGGAGTTCCTCTTCCTTTCTTGCTACAAGTCCTTGATCATCTGTGTATTTTACTGTTCTTATAATCCTTCCCCCAATTTTGAAATCTCCTGTGCCTTCTAACGCATCTTGCATTAGACTTGCTCCATATATATTGAATATGGTCGGCAATAGGCAGCAGCCCTGTCTTACTCCTCTATCGATATTTACTACGCAGGTGCCTGCATTCTCCAGCCTGTCCTTGACAACTTGATTCACATATAGATCCTGATCAATCTCCTGTCTTTCCAGTCTACACCTATATCCTTTAATATCTACATCAACATTACCCAATTGACTTGATCAAAGGCCTTCTGCCAGTCTATGAAACATATGCCGATATCTTGACTGTACTCTATTGCCCTTTCTGATATGATTCTAACTACACCTATAGCATCTCTAGTTCCTCGTCCTTTTTTGAAACCGAATTGATCTTAAATATTTATGTGTGTATATACATACGTATATACACATATAAATATTTAAAAGGCCTATGGACCATAGTGTTGAGGGCAGTGGTTCCCAACCTTTTTGTAAGATGAACAATTTTGCAGCACGCCAGCTTTCAAACTAGGCTTTTACATTTTTACCTCATTGCCATGGTATTTAGCATTTTTTTATAATTTAAAACTAAATTTGACTCTAATTCAGCTTGGATTCGAATTGTGTCTTTAAAAATATAAAGCTGATTCTTTCAGCTAGTTACATGTTTTATTCCAAGATCGTATCTTTATATTAAGTAATTTAAATTTGCATAAGAATAAAAGCATGTGAGTCAAGAAATCAAGTTTTACACGTTATCTTATGAGGAATAGAAATTATACCCTGGAGTCTAACTCTGGTCTTTTTTTTGGGAATTTTATTCATCATTCCCAATTAATATGTGTATTAAGTTTGCACACAAAGTTTGATCTCTCTAACACTTACGGGAGCTGAGTTATGAAGAGGACAGACAGAGATTCAGACCAACATTATAAAGTGGGCTGAAGGAAAAAAGGTTCCTTCCTAGGATTAAAGGACGAAGGACTAAAGAAATAAAAGAAGTACAATCCTTCACGGAATCATTCTGATGAGTTTGGGTAAGATGAAATGTGAACGATGCAGGAGATCCCCCATATCCATGACATATGAGAGCGATTCACGAGATTCGTTCGCTGCGAGCATTGAATGAAAGATTCATCTAGGGATGAGTTGTGCTCAGGGACTGTTCATATGAACGAATCATGGAGACGAATCACCACTCGTAAGTCAGATCTTGGGAATGAACGATCATTCCCATTACTAATTCTCTTGGCCCGTTGCGACTGGCCCAAGAGCTTACGTTGTGAGCCGGTAGAAATAACAGACTAGCATCTCGGCTTCTCGCTATACATTGTTGAATTCTCTGGGCCCGGTGCGACTGGCCCAAGAGCCTACCATATTCACTTGCATCTCAGCTTATCGCAATACACTGAGTGAATTCTCTGGGCCTGTTGCAACTGGCCCAAGAGTCTACGTTGAGCCAGTGTAAATTGCTGCCACAATTACAATGCTATGAAAAAATACGTTCAGGGCCAGTATAAGTGGACCAATTTTAATTGAAAATTTTAAATTTTTGAATATTTTTTGTAGGGAAAAAGTTCAGGAGATCCGATGAAATTTTAAATTTAATTTTTTTTTCAGTTGGTTAAAGCAACTACAGGTGGGGCCCGTCCCCTAAAGAGGAGCCACCCCTGGGTATAAGCATAAAAATGTTGATATCATAAATAAGAATGCTATATGTATGTTTGAAGGGAAACCAATGCAAAGGTATAAATTTCATTAAGTTTCAGATTTTAAAGCTATTAACCCTTTCGCTGCTATGGACTTTTAGCTTCTGCGTCAGCTGTGTGTGTTGAGTTCAGTGACCTTGAAGCACGCCTGTGCTGAATACTTTCTCTAGGAGCTCCGCGTCTATGTTCTTTCATTCTTCTTTTAGTCTCTTTATATTTTAAAAGTTATTTTGTCAATCATTTACATTCATATTGATTATTAACCATCTCTAAAAAATATTTTCATCTTTTTTGAGCAGCGAACGGAAAACCTTGAAACGCATATATGCATCGTTAGCAGCGAAAGGGTTAAAACTATGCAAAAATTTTCCTCCTGAAAAGATCATGATTTTAAATTTTAATTTCCCTAATCAATTAACTATACTTACCATTAAATAAATTTTAAGACACCAAATATAACATTACTTAGGTAAAATATCCTATTTATATCAGCAAATAACTTCGAATACCGTATATACTCGTGTATAGTTCGACCTCTGATTTCTCAGCGAAAAAATTAGATTTTTTCATATATCTCGTGTATAATTCGACCCTAGCTTTCTACTTACTCTTTTAACCTAGATTTCCATCAGGATCGACATTTTTCGTTTCGATATCTCGAAGCTCACAATCGAGGTATATAGAACGATCTTGGTTTTCAACAGCTTTTAGTATCATAATAATACTATACTAATAATAAACTATAAACATAATAAACCTATTGCACGATCTTGAGAAGAAAAATATTTATTACTTTTTAACTACGAGATGTGACATACGAATCACTTTTAGCTTAAATTTTGCAGTATATTTATTCCTTTTTGATTCCATTGTTGTAGATAATATGGGTTTACAGAAATCGACACTTATTAAATATTATAAAATATTAAGACAAAACTGACTGAAAAATAAACGAACATAGAATTACGAACCACATCCCTAATGGTCAATAGATTACGTAACACCTTTAGAATAACTTTGTAGTGGAAATCCTTTGGTGGGTTATCAAAGCAGTAGAAAGACTGGAATGTTACCAAGTTATTCAATTTTATCCAAGTTATTGAAGTTCCATAAAGTAACGTTGTCAATGATACTTTCAATATAATTCATTCCAACTCATCTGTTGTTATAAGATGCAAGAAAGATATGCATAGAAATCAAGAAAACAATCGGAGAATATGAGACAGGCTTTAGTATTCACATAACAACATTACGACGACAAAAGATCAGTATAATGGTTACATTACGAATTTTGGTTAAAATGCACTATAACCCACCACAAAGCGTATAAAAAAATAATGAAAAATATGTACTACTGGGTTGCAATAAAATCAGAATTTCAAGATAATACAGGACAGGTATATAAGTCTTCGAAAAAGAAAAAAATGAAAAACACAACATAGTTCTAATGAAAATCGATAAAATTAAAGGTAAATAGGAAGTTTTGAAGCTATATCATAGAAGTTAAGTCAGCTAGGTGGGTGACCAAAAAATATCTTGATTTTTATTATGATATTTTTAAAAAGATAATTTTTTAGATCCAAGATTTTTAACCCTCAAAAGTATTACTCGTGTATAGTTCGACCCCCAATTTTTTGCACAAAAATTTGGTTTAAAAACTCGAACTATACACGAGTATATATGGTATTCAAATTTTCAGGAAAATAACAGTAAATAACAAATGTATTATTTATAATTTTTTACCTATCTATGTCAATGCAATACAATAATTATCATTACCTTTATTCGATAAAACAAATTATCTTCAATAGTTAAACAATACCAATACCACTTAACCGAACTGACCCAACCCGGGAGGACAAGTAGTATGTTCCGCCATCCCTCATCTTCAAATTTCCCTAGTCCAAACCTGTTACAATGAAGTAGTAGTACCATTTCTTGTCGCTATCAGCGCTGCCATTGCTATCATGACCTTTTACTTGACCTCCCGGTTTTGTTAAGTTTAGTTAGTGGTATTGGTTCCTTCACACATTCTTTGTGTTTCTCCCCTTGGATTGGGTTGCATTCATCTTCATCTATAACACTCGTCCTCCTTCATTTCCTGGTCCAACCCTGTTCCAATGAAGTAGTAGTCACTGTTGTGACCCTCACCCAGATATTGTGAAAAAATCAAAATCTTGAATAAATTCATATGCAGAAAATTTTGTAAAGCAATTTCAATGTAATAAATTTAACAGTTACTTCCTGTAATAGTATATAACCTCTATTTACCCAAATTTAATGTACAAAACGTTATTCCCCCAGAGAAACGTTAAATAGGAATTGCACTGTATGGTATATCTGATATATGCTTAAGGATAAATTTTGTGTATCATGTTTTAATTCTGGATTGCATGGATGTTTTCAGTGCAATAACAGCGGACATGTTGAGAGAATTATCTCCAGTGGATGAAAGTGGAAAAGCATCTTCTGATACATGGACTACAAGGGTTGCACCAGCACCACCAATATCACCTTGTGTTAAACATCGATCAAGGGCCGTCATTAAAAGCGCTTCAGCTTCTGGACTGTCATTAATGATACCAGCAGGTAAGATCTGATTTTGAGTATCACTGACAACTGTAGTTGCATTATCCGAGTAATGTTTTTTAACTATCTTAGCTTGAGTGAGGTGAAACTTCATTCCATTCTATCCTTGTTTTAGATGAATCGCCACCGCAACCAATTCAATCCCCAGGAGGATCAAGTACAGCCAGTTCCAGAGACACTTCGCCATGTCGTGAGCTTTCACCTTTAGTTATTAGCCTAAAACCTCCCATCATCATCAGAAGGGGACCAAGGGGATTTGGATTCACAGTTCATACAATCAGAGTGTATTTTGGAGATACTGACTTTTATACCATGCATCACTTGGTTATGGTAAGTTAATTTCTTTAAAATGTTTACTGTTCTGCATTTTATACTCACTGTATGTGTGGTTGTAAGATATCTTTTTGCTCCCAGGAGTATTTTTTCATAGTAGTTCAGGAATATTACGTTAATTGTATTTTGATCTTTTAAATAATGTTGAACAAGTAAATTTAATTTTTTATCTCTGAAGATTGTATTGAAATGTTAATTTTTTGGTAACCTGGTACCTTTTAATAAAGTAACAGTCAGATATGTATATTTTTCTTAGTTTTCTAACTCCATCTGCTAATAAGGTAACAAAAATATTTCGCCAAAATTTCTATACATTTCTCTTATATGAAAACGTTTAAAAATACATTCATATTAACATCAAGAGAGTTGCATTTCCCAGCAAAAATTGTATTAACAAACATACTATGATTTCAATATTTTAAAATGCAATGGAAGGGAAATATTTTCTGCATTTCTGTTATAGAATTTAACAGCATTTAAGTTCTTTATGAAATTCCAAGGGCCAAGACAATATCATTTAGTATATTTATGTTTGCTTTTTTGAATTTAAAGATACAGCTCCTAAAGTATAGATGAAAGAAGTATGTCAATGGTTTTTCCATTTACTGATTTCTATCTTTGTCAGTTATTTAGTTTAACTACCAAAGTGTTGGGAGGAAATGTTAAATTACTGGTATCAACTCTTAAGTATGGGATGGCTAGTATACTTTCAGCATACTGATATTAAATCATGCACGTACATTGCGAGTAATATTCAAGATGTCTTTAAATCTTTTGTATGACTTTGAATGTGACTTAATAAACCATTAGCAAAACTGCTCCCACATCAAGCTTAAAATGTGATTTGAATGCCCCCACATTGAAGAAATAATCCTCCAACAAATTTTTCATTCAGTTGTGCAGGTTTTATAGTTCATACTGTAATTTGTTGTTGATATACATTTACGAACTACCATAGAATTCTACAATAAGTATAATATATTTTTCAGCATGTAAGATGCACTTTTTTGTCACAAAAATGTCCTAAAATCGTGCTGCATCTTATACAACAAAGGTTTAAATGCCAATAAGTTTTTCACTTAAAATTTAGATACACAGTAAGTGCTTGACTTATATCTTCCCCCTTTACATTTTTTCGATATAACATTGTTGCCAAAAATTACCCTGGTCAAGAAAAAGCCCGAACAATATGGGAAGACTAGAGAGAAAGAGGAAATGAGGAAAGATGAGGAAGAATTCATTTAGTGAGAACATACATTGCAAAGGAAGAGAGAACCGCTGCTGGATTCAAAGCAGCCAAGAAATGCCATACCCTCCTCCGTGTGGGGAATGCTGCCGGTGACACTAAGCTGAAACCATTATTGATATACCACTCAGAAAATCTGAGGATGCTGAAGGGGCCATCAAAGAGCAAGCTTCCTCTAATATGAAGGTCAAGCTGAAAAGCATGGATGAGGGTGATTGTTTCAGAAATGGATTACTTTGCATTTTTCTCCTTTTGTGAAAAAAATACTGCACAAACAATAATGTTTTGAACAAAACCCTGCTGACATGAGATAATGTCCCCAGTCATTGCATGAATATTGAAGATTTTGCAAACAATATTCAGGTTGTTTTCATTCCACCAATATGTCCTATGGACCAGGGTGCCATTGTGACATTTAAAGCATATTACAAATGTTGGACTATGAAACAGATTATAAAAGACACCGATGGGGTGGGTAAGCCCACAATTCTGGGATTTTGAAAAGACTATGACATCGCCTTGCTGATTAACGACATCAGTGCCTCATGGAATGAAATTACCCAGTCAACTTGGAATGGCTCTTGGAAAAAGATTTGCTCTGAGTGTACAAAATTTAGGGGATATCCAAATATGTATGAAACAGATATCCAACAGCAAATTATGGGGCTGGCAAGGTATGCTGACTTCGAAAAAGTGGATGAAGGTGGTGTGATAGAGTTGTTAAATTTTAATGGGGAAGATTTAATCACTGAGGACTAATTTGAGCTTCATTAACAAAGGACAAGAGAGCAGAAAGGGAAGAAAATAGCTAACAAACTACCCAAAATAGAGTTGACTACAAATAGAATGTCCTACAAGTTCTACAAGTAATTTATTTTCAAACAAAATGATGAACAACAGGGTGGAAAGTAATGGGGTTTTGCTGTACATGCATTGAAATATTATTTATTCATTTTAAAATCGTGGTGCATCTTTTTGGTCAGTGGTATATAGACTCAAAAAGTCAATTATCAATGCTGCCTTCAATCTAATTTTCTTGTAATTTTTTATTTTTCAGCATTAATATCTTTTCTCTATATTATAAAATTTATTTTGATTTGTAGTCATCTTGGCAATTTCTTAACAATTTTTTTCACTCTTGTCTAGGCTGTGGATGATGGCAGCCCAGCTTTTGAAGCTGGCTTACGTCCTGGAGACCTAATTACTCACATTAATGGGGAAGCTGTGCAAGGATTATTCCACACTCAAGTTCTTCAGCTGCTGCTTTCAGGAGGAGACCATGTGACACTAAGATCGACACCACTTGAAAACACAACCATCAAGACTGGAGGGCGCAAACGTGAGCCTTGGCAAAGCAAGATGGCTCGACGAAGTTTAGCCCATCGTCCGAGGCACAGGCCAAAGAGGGATCATGCTGATAAGAGGCGAAAGACATCTTCCTTGTTTCGTCGCATCAGCAGCAAAAGAGCAAGCGTGGAGATGCAACAGGTCAATGAAGTTTTGTTTTTGCATTTGTTAAGCCTAATTTCTTTTAGCAATAATGCATGCAATTGTTAATTGCTGCTCATGATAGTTGTAATGAATCAGACTTGATTATGGCTTATTATTTCATAATCTGCTTAGTATGTGCATTTTTGCTTATGTACTAAGTTGAAATATAGCATGTACAATATATATCCAAGTATAAGGTGATAAGACTGCCCATATAATAGAACTTCCTAACTTAAGTAAAAAATACACGAACTAATGGTAGTATCCCACAAAGTACTTAACCTATCTAAATGTTGCATTTCAATTTTTCTTTCAGTCTTTTGCACTGTTTTACATTAAATTTGGCAATGCTCTAACACAGGAGTTCTTAACCTATGGGGCCTGCACTCCTAGGCGGTGCATGAAAGGGGTCCAGGGGGTGCGTGAGGTACTCCCAGAATTAAGAAAAAATAAATTTGCTTTGATACAATTTTTTTACTAGACGACAATTTTTAAAAACTTTTGAATTTTGGTGAGGAATAATATTTGGCAACAAAATATTTGTATAGGTATGAAATGCATCTGACTTGATCAAAAACTGTTCCATGAAGTAACCTTCTGATTGAGGGGAAACAGCAGCAGCTTTCTCATTGATTTTTCATGGGAGTTTTATGATGTCTTCAAATTACAGCAAAACCCCTTATTTACACTTTTCTAGGGATCTGGGAAAAAGGTGTAAATTGCGGGAAAGTGCAAATTGAAGGAAAAGGAAAAATAGCTACACTGATTTTACTTTTAAATTTGCTCATGTGTTACAGTAAGACTAACAATAAAGTCATTGTTAAAAGAGCTAAGTTTATAAAGAGTATATCTATTTATTCATTTACTTAACCAGCACACTTTTTTAATAATAATAATAATAATATTAAAATATGTGCCGAATTAAAATGCTAGTATATATAGTATGCTTGGGTTTCCATTACATTTTTCTGGAAAATTGTACATAGACGTAGGTATATTCACTTCAGGAACATCATTATTTTTCAAAGCTTGAATATTGTTCGTTTTTTCCACCTCTGAGCTACATATGACTATTTTAAAATTCATGTCATTACTTCATCGGATTCCTCCGTAAACCTGGGATTTGGAAAAACCTTTTTTCTCAACATGATAAGCATCCTTTTTGTCACCCTTTGTTAAAATAACGGATGGGTAAAAACTCGCTAAGGTAGGCACAAAGAATATGCAGACGCACTGATAGCTTCAATTCAGTGACTAATGAGGGGTCCAGCCACTGACTGAACTTGATCTATTCTTGCCTCAGATGCTTTTCAAGTACAGTCCTGGCCAAAATTAACGCAACACCTCGTGGCGTTCTACGGCAGCATCCGCGCGAACTTAAACGACTTAAACTACTATATTTTATGAGATATGACTGAAAGTACATTTTTTGTCACCAGAAAAGTGGCACTTATATAATTTTCTTATTTTCTTTGCCCATAAGTCCTAAATACCATATTTCTTGGCATATAAGGTGCACTTTTTTTCCAGAAAAATGATCCCCAAAATCAGTCTGCATCTTATATGCCGAAGGTATTATTACCATTCTCAATACTAACACTAACGAACACAGTCATCCCCAAAATGGAATAAATAGCAGTAATTCATTGCAAAAACATTAAAATATACATTATTAATAATGAAAATTTTGTTAATATATAGAGTAATACCTTAAGCAACGTCAATTCCAACTACCTTTTTTCATTATTGCAGTTTATTACATGTTCACTCACAGTGATTGCAATTTCGGTGCGCTTTTGCCATTAGTCAAATGTTTTAGCTCCTAATGGGTCCATTGAATAATGTGATTAATGTCACGAAACATAATTGCGGTAATTGTGATAAAAATTTTGTAAATACCTAGGATAAATACCATTGTGTGTATTGAGATCTCAATGGCTACAAAAGTGAAAAGATATTCCTACACTGTTAGTTATAAGCTTCAGGTGATTTTGGTCCAAGACTTTGTTTGTCGGCTAAATATTATTATGCAAAGCTTTTTCGTCCCATAAAAAACATGTTGGACAAAATTGCTTGGACAAAATGTCTTTGGATCAAAGAACGTCTGGACAAAATGTTATTGGACGATTTCTCCTAGAAGCTTTTAGATCATCCCTATTTATTTTATGGATTAATTTTATCTAAAACATTTTGAACTGTTATCATGTCATAATATTATCTGTAAAGTAGGGGGCTCTGCCCCCTACTAGCTACCACTCGCAAACCCTATACCTCTGATCGCTTTGTTCGCTCTGGCATTCAATGTGGCCAACAACTGTGCTATCTACAATTCATTGGTTGCCACATAAAGAACTACCAAAAACATCAATGAGCAGCACAGTGTACGTTTTTATGTAATAGAAAGATGTTCCCAGATACGGACTTAATCACGGCTGGAAACAATACACAACGTGGTCCTTTCTAACTGCCTTGGTGAACCAAAATATTTTTTCCTGAAAAATCTTCTAAAAAACTGGGGTTGTATCTTATACCCTGGTGCATATTATATGCCAAGAAATACTGTACCAAATTTCATGAACATCTGCCCAGTAGTTTTAGAGATTAAAGTTGTAGACGGACAGCCGGAGAAGACATACCCATGAGACATTCTGCTACTATTGCTTTGCTAGTAATGAAAGCCTAATAAGAAAGAAAAATGTACTCCATAAATGGAATTCACAGAGATTTCAAAGGCATTATTAATGGGAGATGCATAGCGATCAACATAAACAAAATATGTGATCTTATGCTTGGGACTCTCTCGAATATTTTTCTCCTAAAGTATAAGTTGTAGTTATGTGGTACTCACAGACCTTTTTATGGTAAATGTTGTCTTCTATTCAAGTAAAATTTTTAATTGATACCTTACAGATCATATATGAGCTTCAGAGGGAAAAATATGGCATATAATCATTGCTTAATGGATGCCTTGGTTACTTCTACTTCTACCTACTGTTACACTGGTGCTTCTGACTGGTCAGCATGACCCAAATATTTGAATATATATTTTGGTAAGGTACTAAGTAAGAGAACAACATTTTATATTCAGATCTTTTATGCATTTATTTCTCTATAAAAATGATACATTATTTTTTTGAATAATTGCAGACATATATTTATGGTACATTGATTGCAAATTGGGGCTTTGCAGCTGTTGCAATTTAGGCTAGTCTTTCAGTCCCTGCTGCTTGGACACAGAGCACATCTTTTCCTTTTTGATAGAGTGATTGGTATTTCAGATATTGATGATTCAGGATTGTTGAGCTTAAAGATATCCGATGTAATGTTTTGCAGTTTGCGAGGAGTCTTTTTGTTCAAAGTTCTGTGCTGAATGTAGGCCAGAAAAAGCAATATACCAAGTTGCTTTATGAAATGAATGCACCTTATTTCACATCCCTGAGAAAGTTTATATAAAATTCTACTGTTCACAGTTGAAACATTCAAAATACAATGAAAAATCGCTATAGGCCAGTGCCTATTTACTCAAAGTTGAATACTCGGTACACTTTTGATCTAGACCTTAAAAGTAGTCTGATATGCTTGCAGAACTACTTGTATGTGTATATGAAGAAAATATATTTAAATATTTAATTAAATGAATAAACATTACTGCAGGCATAGCATTCGAATAGTCATGTGTTTACTTCTGACAGGTCAGTGTAACCCAAACGCATAAATATCTGATAAGTGGCAAGCAACTCCAGTGCAACACATGCGACATGGGTGAGAGCACTGTAGCGACTGCGAGTACACAAGCACATACAGCATCTTTTCTACAAAAAGCCATAGAAAAATTATTTTAAGTTTGTCTTGGGTCATAATGACCTGTTGGAAGTAACCAAGGATTAACAAAATATGAGTATAAATTTATTAAGTGCTTAAGTGAAGTTCTAATTGACGGATGCAGTTCAAAATCATAATTTGGCAAAAAATTTGAAAAAGTATCATTAATACTTAATTCAATTAAAATTCATCCATTAGTTTTGTAGATTAAACATATGGATGAATGGACAGATGGAGGAGATGTGCCCATAAGGTGTTCTGCTACTAACACGTTGCTGGTAAATCATGCCTAATAATTCTATTTCACTTTATTAATTCTGTATTTGTATTCTTAATACTTACTGTCCTTTAGAATAAGCACTTTTTCTACTTCATTGACTAATAATTCTCTGTAAATAAGACATACATGTTTCCTTATATTGAAACATTGTCTGCGAGATGAGAATCGTCCTGTGCGATCACTCACTTAGTTCGAGATTTGTGATTAGAAATGCATCCTATTGAGGGTGACCTAGAGATGCAGCACTTCAGTTTACTAGAACAGAAAATTGTACTTTATGTGGCCACCTACTTCTGTTTACATTGAATTTATTTCCATTAGCTATTTCCAGTTCTAAGTCAGTTATAAAAAAAACGCTTGTGTGACTGTAGTCTGAGGATTGCTGTAGTTACCAAGTTGAATTGAATCAAAGTAAGGATTCAAGAAGTGGTCAGAAATTTTTCATACTAAATCCAGATAAAACACTAAATCAAGAAACATTAATTCAGAGAAAGTTATACATTATTTGAGTGATATTTTAATGGGACTGCAAAAAATAAACACTAAAAGCAGGTAAACATTAAATGTGGGACTCTTAAATTAGGGTTTCACTATATAAAAAGACCTTGTATTCAGGTATATAAGGTATCCTATGGCAACATGTAGCTCCAAATTGTTTAAAATAAGGTATTTCTAGCTAAATTTCAAACGAGAAGAAACATTGCATTGTATTGAAGTTTTGTATTGAATAATGTCTGATATGATGCTTTCTTTCTTTTATGGCTTGTAGATTTTCTTACTTAAACTTATATATTTTTTCTAGAGCTTATTGCTCCCATACATTTGTTGCTACAATGGCTGTGCCATGTTTTTATCATAATAATACAAAAAATGTTTTTATGTATATGAAAAGTATTTTTACATGAATCTTTTAGTGCTTTTTGTTATACTTTGGTTATGAATTTTATTTTATTTTTTGATTTCTCTTTGCAGCCATTGAAATTATCTTGCCCTCTTTCTGCACCAGTCCTATCATCAGATTCTAAGCCTCCATTCCTGGTATGCTAATTGTGTAGAAAAGATATTTTATTTTTTATAGTCTTTTACCACTTGGCATTTGTATGGAATGTCATAGCTTTATGACCTCTGCTATGCCAAGCATGAAATAATTAGATTGCACTCTCTTATAAGTACTCTAATAGAACTTATATTGGTGGCATATGTCGAATATATTTGAGTAACTGATATAGAAATTTTTAATAATAATAAATATAGGGAGAAGATAATAAATAAAAAATTAAGAAAGTCAATTATCCAATTAATGCATAGAAGCATTGCCCTTAGATTCTTAAATGAGGTAAAGCTGATAATGAGCTTCTTTGCTTGTAATGTATCAGTTACATGAATAATTAAGTACTGGAAAAATAAATAGAAGGAATGATTAGAATAACATCAAATTTTTTAATATTTCCTCTTAATCAATTCTTCGTAGATCGCAGCTGGCGTCCCATCTCCATCAATGGTCACACCAAGCCGCAGCTTCCAAGCATTTCCAAGGAATTTTCCTTCTCAAGAAAGTCTGCCTGGATCTCCAACAAGAACAAAGTCTCCTCGCTCTCCTCCTACAGGAAGATTGTTCTCTCCCTTGGAATCGCCCCATTCTACTGGGAACTCATCTCAATCCAGCTCCCCAAGTTCCTCCATACCAAACAGTCCGGCAGGTGCAGTGATATCGATGGCTTCTGGAGCAGTAGCAAGCACATCTGCAGTCTCAAGCACAGCTGGTCCCCACTACCAGAGACCCTCAACTCTTCACGGTCTGAAGCACAAGCTTCACACTGCAGCAAAGAGCATACATTCCCCGAGCAGGAGAAAATCCGTGGGTCACATACCTCTGTCTCCCTTGGCACGCACCCCATCGCCTTCACCTTTACCATCGTCACCCACTCGATCTCCGAGCCCTCTAGCATTTCCTGCCGGCCACCAACCAGGAAGTTCAAACACAACCCAGTCGTACAGTCCAGGAACATCCCTCACTCCGGCCGGTGGAAAGAAGTCTTTCGGAAGGCCAAAAAGTGCTGAACCTGGATCACCGTTGTTGAGGAGAGCCTTGTCTCCTGATCGGCTTCATCCAAGGAGTGCAGAATGCAAAGGGAAGTCAGTTTCAGCATCCATATCACCCTTATGTAATCCGGCTCCAAAAGTGGTTGTTTCAAGTGCACCAAAAGTAACTGTCACTTCTCAGTCTCAGCCTATGACGACCACTACGAAAATCACCATGGAAACATCAGTAACTGAGGGATCAGATCGTACGGTGACTACCAAACCTCCTGAGCATCCAACCTCTTTCAGACCGAATATGAGAGAATGGCTTCCTGATAGGACAAGGTCTAGTGGTTCCCAGCGAGATGTCTCCGAAGATTCCCGGGAAGAGGTTGTCCGCGTAGCTGACCATTTTTCTCGGGGTTGTCTCATAAAGCCAAGTGAGACGTCTAATGGAAATGGAACTTCTACAGGTCAGGAACGAACACCGCACTCTCCACAGTTGGAGTACGTTAAAGGAGAGCTGAGAAATACTCTGCCTCTAGCATCGGTGAATGTGGGAATGATGGTGACGTCGGATCGTTCATCTCAACCATTGCCACGAATAGCAGAGGAAAAAGATTCTCCAACCGGCTCAAAAGAAGACACTTCACCAGTTAGGGATAATCCTCCTAAGGTTATGGGCAGTTATGAAGATGAGAATAAATTCAAGGCTGCTTCAGCTAAGCGATCTGATCAAATGAAGAAGAAATCGAAGAGTGAGAACAAAAATTACTCTGAGAGGAGTAAAAGTGATGACAAGATGAGCTGTGAGGAGAAGTACAGTGTAGTTCCAAAGCCTGAACCAAAGGCAAGACGCAGAAATAGGAGTGAAAGTCCAAAAGGGATGAAGGTGAACAATGATACCAAAGGTAGGCAAAGGGGTAGTGATAGTGAAAAGGATTTGGTCGAGAGCAAAGATTTGAAAAAAGATAACTCTAAATGGACAGCACAAGAAAAGAGAGATTTGTATAGAACTGTGTCTAATAAAGATTAAGATTTGAGATAGTTATTGAAGATAAGTTGTGCTACATTTTCCCATTGTTGTCCTATCATACAGTCCAAAATAAGCTGGCGTTTTCATTGAATGATTTATTTCTATATTTTTCATGTTGTCATTGCTCATAACACGTTTGTATAAATGTACATATGTCTTCACTGTGCTAGAGATCTTTGTCATTCCCTAAAAGTAATTTTTTTGTTGTAATAATTAATAAAAATTGCTGTTATAGCAAATTCTGTAAAAAGTGTGGTTTACTTTTTTACCTTGGAGAATAGTAAATGCTGTTTCATTATTTATAATGTATGTTCAAATATACAGCAATACAGTAGCCATTTCTTTTAGATAACAATAAAGTAATTTGGAAAATTGAAAGTTTTTCCATCTTGCATGAGAAGAATTTTTAGGTATGGAATAATGGTTAATACGAAGTGTTGCATTGGTGAGTGATCATTTATTAAGAGGCAAAAAAATTATTAAACCCTTTGGAGTGATTTCAGGGAATTGGTGGAAGCTTCTGCCACTGTTGCAAGGCTGTCATTTAACTCATTTAAATACTTGAATTTTCTCTGAAAACATTGTTAGTTTTATTCACCAGTGAGTAAAGCATGGCCAGGATCAATTATTTCTTAAGGTACTAATTGTTTTCAGCAAATATGAAGTATTACTTTCTCATTCCTGCAAAATTTTAAAGCTATTTCTTTGACTGTGGAAGCTTTTATAAATGCTGGAATTGTTTGTGCTGAAATAGAAGCTATGTGACTATCGTTTGTTATCGAATCAATTCCTCATCAGCTTCCCAGACTACTCTGCAATAAGAACAGGAGTACTGAGGTATGATGCAATGAGCGAGTTCATGCAGCCCCTGCCATTATTGCAAGGTTACCATCCACCCTGGAGGATGGCCCCCCTTTGAAGAGAAGTTGTCAAAGAAGGTTAATCGGGTCATGAGGACTTGATTAATCAATCCATATCTGTCCTAATTGCCACGTGGGAATTAACCAGGGTCCACTCCGTAGCCTCCAGATGCTGGATTACAGAAGTATGCCACCTCTCCTAGAATAAAAAGATCACAATAAGATTAACTACATGACACAAAAATATTCTATAAAAATGTCAACAATGTGGAATCTATTAACATTATTTGCTGTGAAAAAACACGTTCAAGAGATCTTCCTATCAAAAAGTACCAAGAATTCAGCAACAACCCATCGTCATATGATGTGTCAGAAATTCAGCACATTTTTTAATAACAAGAGCTGATTGAATAAAAGTGCTTGGGTCCCTTTCTACATTCTAATTCACTAATTATTTCATTTTCATGAATGAAGCGAACAAATGCTTGTGCTTTGCCGCTAATATCAGTTGACTCGTCAACTTGCAAAGTCTGACATTTTAAGCTTATTAGAAACATTTTCCTCTATGTTAGATGACATATCTTCTAGCCTTCTTCGAATTGTATCATAAGAAAGTGGAATTTTGGCCATTTCTTATTCTGCTTCATCACTAAGCATTGTCCTAACTATTGCATGGCACACAGGGAAAATAAGTGACTCAGCTATAGTGTGGGGGTTCATTTTTTGAGTTATGATTTCTCCTACCTGATAAGAAGCAACTTGAACTCGATCAGACTAACATTTTTTTCGAAGTAACTAGCTTGGTGTTTCTCTTAAAACTAATGCTTCTGAAGGTAGTTGAGCACATACCAGAGATTAGCACCTCCTTGCATTCTTACAGCTGTTATGAATGCCTACTCATATTACCTGCCCTGATCATAATACCAAACTTTCCCCTATCAATTGAGTTTAATAACAAAACAAATTCAAATTAAAAAGTTCTTCGATGAACCTAGTAATGAGGAACAATTCATTAGAAGTGAATAAGAACATTTTAAAATGAATATTGTTCGTAAAATTTTGATTTGGTTATATCACAAATTGGTAAGTGGTTCAAGAAAAATAGAGAATTAACAATAAGACATTTTTTCAGTTTTCTCAAACCAAAGAAGCTTTTAATGTTAAGCACATCTGAAATTTGTGTACACTCAAAAATATTGCATGATAAATATAAAACATTTTTGACTTAAAGATTACAAGATGAATTAATAGCACTAACAACTAATTCAAATATGGGAATGGAATAAAAAGAGTGCAAAGATGTTAAGGAATTCTTGAAACTTCTGATTATTAAATGGGGGCTAGCATCTGATTATTGCAATGTTTGTATAGCACATAATTTATTTGACTCTCTCTATTTCGGTAGCATCCAATGTAAGAAGTTTTTCAAAGTTGAAATTAAATAATAATTACCTGCATAGCAGTATGGTGACAAAAAGATTTAAAAATCTTTTGTCACTAGAAACTTTAGATTCTAAGAAAATATTATCAAATTTGGGTGCAGTAATCCACAAATTTGCTAGCATAAAATCGAGAAGGGTGATTTAAATTTTACGTAATACCTACTATGTAAATAAAATTACTTTGAAATTTTCTGTATGATGTACAAAATAATCCTGTTTTCAATATAAAATAAATGGCGCAATATACATTGCACAAACTTTCTCATATCTGTATATACATTTGGTCTCACTACACTCTTCGCCCCGAAATTAACTTTGTGTGCTTGGCAATTCACTGCCAATTATATTAATAATGCATAGCAACAGAACCATCAACCTCATACATCTAATACCTCTCACTAATAAATGCTTGGCATTAACAGAGAAGTACGGAATTTTAAACTAGGGAATCCCTGGGTTTCCCCTCCCCTCGGACTCATGTACTGAGCATCTTGTACAGAAATAATGCCGCTGGACAATATATAGTAATTTTTTGGTACATATGGGTTAGTTAAGATTATTTGCGACATCAGGCTGCATGATTGGATGAATTTTAATCAAAATCCTTAGAGCCATTTTTGAATAAATCGAATTTTGTTTAGAAATATTCTATAATAAAGTACCCTTAATTGTTGTGTAATATCGTTCATCTCTTTAGAATGTCTTTTATGAATGATATTATTCACAAATATGAGATATCATTTGATTTGGTTTAACTGTAAGGGTTGTAGTAAGATTTTGAGTGGATCGTGGCGGAGGCATGATGTCATAGGTCTTAGGTAAGGTAGCTTACCGTACATTTAATAAAACTGGAAGCCATAGAGAAATTTCGAGAGATACATGACTTATGCAGTCTTGTTTGATACATCAGGCTCTACAACAGGATTGATTTTAATCAAATTCTCTGGATCCATTTTTCAGTAAATCAAATTTTTCTAAAAATCGCCAAGAATAAACCACCCTTTATTTTTGTGTAATACCATTTGTATGAAAAAAGGACTGCTAAAGACGAGATGTTGTATAAATATGAGTTATCATTTGATTTTATGTATGCGTTTTGGCCATAGAAACGTGAACAGACAGATGGAATGGCAAAAACCAGTTAAAATGTGTATTTCCATAAAAATCTCGAAGTCAATTACAATACGTTATCAATATACTACGTACTAGTGTATTGCCTGTCATATAACTAATAAAAGATAATATTCCCTCCCTCCCTCTTGCCATCCCTTTCTCCCTCCCTTTGTCTCTCTCCCTCCCTTCCTACTTCCCTTCCTCTCCCCCTCCCTTCCTCTCCCCTCCCATCCTCTCTCCCTCCCTTCCTCTCTCCCTCCCTTCCTCTCTCCCTCCCTTCCTCTCTCCCTCCCTTCCTCTCTCCCTCCCTTCCTATCTCCCACCCTTCCTCTCTCCCTCCCTTCCTCTCTCCCTCACTTCCTCTCTCCCTCCTTTCCTCTCTCCCTCCCTTCCTCTCCCTCCCTTCCTCTCCCTCCCTTCCTCTCTCCTTCCCTTCCTCTCTCCCTCCCTTCCTCCCCCCTTCCTCCTTCTCTTCCTCCCTTCCCCTCTCCCTCCATCTGTCTCCCTTCCTCCCTCTCTACTTCCCTTCCTCTCTCCCTCCCTTCCCCTATAACTCCCTTCCTCACTCCCTCCCTTCCTCTCTCCCTCCCTTCCTCCCTCCCTTCCTCCCTCACTCCCTTCCTCTCTCCCACCCTTCTTCTCTCAGTCCCTTACTCTCCCTGTCCCTTCCTCTCTCCCTCCCTTCCTCTCTCCGTCCCTTCCTCTCTCCCTCCCTTCCTCTTCCCCTTCCCCCCTCTCTTCCTCCCTTCCTCTATCCCTCCCTTCCACTCACCCTCCCTTCCTCTTCCTGAATGTTTTTTTCCCTCTGTTTCTCATATTATTGATTTTTTTAAATTTTCCTTCCCCTGGACTATTTTGGAAATTTTCGCGGTTTTTTACAACTCTCTTCCCTTCGTAGGTGTTTTCCGCAGTGGGAATTTTTCTGTGTTAATACATATCAGATACACAGTTTTTTATGACCCACAAAACTAACATTATTTGGTAATGCTCTGTTATCTAATAACAAATATATTAACTTGTGATTAATATGTATTTTGTTAAAATCTGTATGTAATTAATTTTTCTTATTTTGTAAATATTGTAATTACTTATATGACGAAAAGGTTAAAAGTAAGAAGGGACTATATAGTTTCAATCTCGCCCTAAAAAGTCGTTTGTCTGTCTGTCTGTCTCTCCCTCCCTCTCTCTCTCCCTTCCTCTCTCCCTCCCTTCCTCTCTCCCTCCCTTCCTCTTTCCCTCCCTTCCTCTCTCCCTTCCTCTCTCCATCCATCTGTCTCTCTCCCTCCCTTCCTCTCTCCTTCCCTTCCTCCCTCCCTCCCTTCCTCCCCCCTTCCTCCTTCCCTTCCACCATTCCTTTCTCCCTCCATCTGTCTCCCTCCCTTCCCCTCTCCCTCCTATCCTCTCTCCCTCCCTTCCTCTCTCCCCATCTGTCTCCCTCCCTTCCTCTCTCCCTCCCTTCCTGCCTCCCTCACTTCCTCTCACCCTCCCTTCCTCCCCCCTTCCTCCTTCTCTTCCTACCTTCCTCTCTCCCTCCATCTGTCTCCTTCCCTTCTTCTCTGCCTCCCTTGCTCTCTCCCTCCCATCCTCTCACCCCCCCTTCCTCTCTCCCCCCCTTCCTCTCTCCCTCCCTTCTTCTCTCCTTCCCTTCCTCTCTCCCTCCCATCCTCTCTCCCTAACTTCCTCTCTCCCTCCCTTCCACTTTCCCTCCCTTCCTCCCCCTTCCTCCTTCTCTTCCTCCCATCCTCTCTCCCTCTATCTGTCTGCCACCCTTCCTCTCTCCCTCCCTTCCTCTCTCCCTCCATTCCTCTCTCCCTCCCTTACTCTCTCCCCCCCTTCCTCTCTCTCTCCCTTCCTCTCTCCCTCCTTCCTCTCTCTCTCCCTTCCTCTCTTCCTCCCATCTTCTCTCCCTCCCTTCCTCTCTCCCTCCCTTCCTCTCTCACTCCCTCTCTCCCTCACTCTCTCCCTCCATTCCTTTCTCCCTCCCTTCCTCTCTCCCTCCTTTCCTCTTTCCCTCCTTTCCTCTCTCCCTCCATTCCTCTCCCCTTCCTACTTCTCTTCCTCCCTTCCTCTCTTCCTCCATCTGTCTCCCTCCCTTCCACTCTCCCTCCCTTCCTCTCTCCCTTCACCTCTTCCTCCCTCCCTCTCATCCTCCCTTCCTCTCCCTCCCTTCCTCTCTACCTCCCTTCTTCTCTCCCTCCCCTTCTCACTCCCTCCCTTCATCTCTCCCTCCCTTCCTATTTCCCTCACTTCCTCCCCACTTCCTAATACTCTTCCTCCATTCCTCTCACCCTCCATCTGTCTCCCTCCCTTCCTCTCACCCTCCCTTCCTCTCTCCCTCCCTACCTCTCTCCCTCCCTTCCTCCCTCCCTCCCTTCCTCCCTCCCTCCCTTCCTCTCTCCCTCCCTTCTTCTCTCAGTCCCTTACTATCTCTGTCCCTTCCTCTCTCCCTCTCTTCCTCTCACCCTACCTTCCTCTTTCCCTCCCTTGCTCCCCCCTTCCTCCTTCTCTTCCTCCCTTCCTCTCTCCCTCCATCTGTCTCCCTCCCTTACTCTCCATCCCTTCCGCTCTCCCTCCCTCCCTCTCTCCCTCCCTTCCTCTCCCCCTTTCTTCCTCTCTTCATCCCTTAATCTCTCCCTCCCTTCCTCCCTCCCTCACATCCTCTCACCCTCCCTTCCTCCCCCCTTCCTCATTCTTTTCCTATCTTCCTCTCTCCCTCCATCTGTCTCCCTCCCTTCTTCTCTTACTCCCTTCCTCTCTCCCTCCCTTCCTCTCTCCCTCCCATTCTCTCTCCCCCCCTTCCTCTCTCCCTCCCTTCCTCTCTCCCTCCCTTCCTCTCTCCCTCCCTTCCTCTCTCCCTCCCTTCCTCTCTCCCTCCCTTCCTTTCTCCCTCCCTTCCTCTTTCCCTCCCTTCCTCTCTCCATTCCTCTCTCCCTTCCTCTCTCCATCCATCTGTCTCTCTCCCTCCCTTCCTCTCTCCCTCCCTTTCTCACTCCCTCCCTTTCTCTTTCCCTCCCTTCCTCTCTCCCTCCCTTACTCTCTCCCTCCCTTCCTCTCTCCCTCCCTTCCTCACTCCCTCCCTTTCTCTCTCCCTCCCTTCCTCTCTCCCTCCTTTCCTCTCTACCACCTTTCCTCTCTCCCTCCCTTCCTCCCCCCTTCCTCCATCTCTTCCTCCATCTGTCTCCCTCCCTTCCTCTCTCCCTACCTTCCTCATTCCCTTCCTCTCTCTTCCTCTCTCCCTCCATCTGTCTCTCTCCCTCCCTTCCTCTCTCCCTCTCTTCCTCTCTCCCTCCATTCCTTTCTCCCTCCCTTCCTCTCTCCCTCCCTTCCTCTCTCCCTCCTTTCCTCTCTCCCTCCCTTCCTCTTTCCCGCCCTTCCTCTCTCCCTCCCTTCCTCTTTCCCTCCCTTCCTCCCCCCTTCCTCCTTCTCTTCCTCCCTTCCTCTCTCCCTCCATCTGTCTCCCTCCCTTCCTCTCACCCTCCCTTCCTCTTCCTGAATGTTTTTTTCCCTCTGTTTCTCATATTATTGATTTTTTTAAATTTTCCTTCCCCTGAACTATTTTGGAAATTTTCGCGGTTTTTTACAACTCTCTTCCCTTCGTAGGTGTTTTCCGCAGTGGGAATTTTTCTGTGTTAATACATAACAGATACACAGTTTTTTATGACCCACAAAACTAACATTATTTGGTAATGCTCTGTTATGTAATAACAAATATATTAACTTGAGATTAATTTGTATTTTGTTAAAATCTATATGTAATTAATTTTTCTTATTTTGTAAATATTGTAATTACTTATATGACGAAAGGGTTAAAAGTAAGAAGGGACTATATAGTCTGAATTTCGCCCTAAAAAGTCGTTTGTCTGTCTGTCTGTCTCTCCCTCCCTCTCTCTCTCCCTTCCTATCTCCCTCCCTTCTACTCTCCCGCCCTTCCTCTCTCCCTCCCTTCCTCTCTCCCTCCCATCCTCTCCCCCTTCCTCCCTCACTTCCTCCCTTCCTCATTCCTTCCCTTCCTCTCTCCCTCCATTCCTCCCCCCTTCCTCCTTCCCTTCCTCCCTACCTTTCTCCCTCCATTTGTCTCCCTACCTTCCTCTCTCCATCCTATCCTCTCTCCCTCCCTTCCTCTCTCCCCATCTGTCTCCCTCCCTTCCTCTCTCCCTCCCTTCCTGCCTCCCTCACTTCCTCTCAGCCTCCCTTCCTCCCCCCTTCCTCCTTCCCTTCCTACCTTCCTATCTCCCTCCATCTGTCTCCTTCCCTTCTTCACTGCCTCCCTTGCTCTCTCCCACCCTTCCTCTCTCCCTCCCATCCTCTCTCCCTAACTTCCTCTCTCCCTCCCTTCCTCTTTCCCTCCCTTCCTCCCCCCTTCCTCCTTCTCTTCCTCTCATCCTCTCTCCCTCTATCTGTCTGCCACCCTTCCTCTCTCCCTCCCTTCCTCTCTACCTCACTTCCTCTCTCCCTCCCTTCCTCTCTCCCCCACTTCCTCTCTGCCTACCTTCCTCTCTCCCTCCTTCCTCTCTCCCACCCTTCCTCTCTCCCTACCTTCCTCTCCCCCTTCCTCGCTCTCTTACTCCCTAAATCACACCCTTCCTTCTTCCCCCTTCCTCCTTCCCATCCTACCTTCCTCTCTCTCTCAATCTGTCTCCCTCCCTTCTTCTCTACCTCTCTTCCTCTCTCTGTCCCTTCCTCTCTTCCTCCCATCTTCTCTCCCTCCCTTCCTCTCTCCCTTCCTTCCTCTATCACTCCCTCTCTCCCTCCCTCTCTTCCTCCCTTCCTCTCTCCCTCCCTTCCTCTCTCCCTCCCTTCCTCTCTCCCTTCCTCTCTCCCTCCATCTGTCTCTCTCCCTCCCTTCCTCTCTCCCTCCCTTTCTCTCTCCTTCCCTTTCTCTTTCCCTCCCTTCCTCTCTCCCTCCCTTACTCTCTCCCTCCCTTCCTCTCTCCCTCCATCTGTCTGCCTCCCTTCCTCTCTCCCTACCTTCCTCTCTGCCTCCCTTCCTCTCTCCCTCCCTTTCTCTCTCCCTCCCTTCCTCTCTCCCTCCCTTAGTCTCACCCTCCCTTCCTCTCTCCCTCCCTTCCTCTCTCCCTCCTTTCCTCTCTCCCTCCTTTCCTCTCTCCCTCCCTTCCTCCCCCTTCCTCCATCTCTTCCTCCAACTGTCTCCCTCCCTTCCTCTCTCCCTCCCTTCCTCACTCCCTTCGTCTCTCACTACCTCTCTCCCTCCATCTGTCTCTCTCCCTCCCTTCCTCTCTCCCTCCCATTCTCTCTCCCTCCCTTCCTCTCTCCCTCCTTTCCTCTCTCCCTCCCTTCCTCTCTCCCGCCCTTCCTCTCTCCCTCCCTTCCTCTTTCCCTCCCTTCCTCCCCCCTTCCTCCTTCTCTTCCTCCCTTCCTCTCTCCCTCCATCTGTCTCCCTCCCTTCCTCTCACCCTCCCTTCCTCATCCTGAATGTTTTTTTCCCTCTGTTTCTCATATTATTGATTTTTTTAAATTTTCCTTCCCCTGAACAATTTTGGAAATTTTCGCGGTTTTTTACAACTCTCTTCCCTTCGTAGGTGTTTTCCGCAGTGGGAATTTTTCTGTGTTAATACATAACAGAAACACAGTTTTTTATGACCCACAAAACTAACATTATTTGGTAATGCTCTGTTATCTAATAACAAATATATTAACTTGAGATTAATTAGTATTTTGTTAAAATCTATATGTAATTAATTTTTCTTATTTTGTAAATATTGTAATTACTTATATGACGAAAGGGTTAAAAGTAAGAAGGGACTATATAGTCTCAATTTCACCCTAAAAAGTCGTTTGTCTGTCTGTCTGTCTCTCCCTCCCTCTCTCTCTCCCTTCCTCTCTCACTCCCTTCTACTCTCCCGCCCTTCCTCTCTCCCTCCCTTCCTCTCTCCCTCCCTTCCTCTCCCCCTTCCTCCCTCTCTTCCTCCTTTCCTCTCTCCTTCCCTTCCTCACTCCCTCCTTTCCTCCCCCCTTCCTCCTTCCCTTCCAACCTTCCTTTCTCCCTCCATCTGTCTCCCTCCCTTCCTCTCTCCCTCCTATCCTCTCTCCCTCCCTCTCTCCCCATCTGTCTCCCTCCCTTCCTCTCTCCCTCCCTTCCTGCCTCCCTCACTTCCTCTCACCCTCCCTTCCTCCCCCCTTCCTCCTTTACTTCCTACCTTCCTCTCTCCCTCCATCTGTCTCCTTCCCTTCTTCTCTGCCTCCCTTGCTCTCTCCCACCCTTCCCCTCTCCCTCCCATCCTCTCACCCCCCCTTCCTCTCTCCCTCCCTTCCTCTCTCCTTCCCTTCTTCTCTCCCTCCCATCCTCTCTCCCTAAATCCTCTCACCCTCCCTTCCACTTTCCCTCCCTTCCTCCCCCCTTCCTCCTTCTCTTCCTCCCATCCTCTCTCCCTCTATCTGTCTGCCACCCTTCCTCTCTCCCTCCCTTCCTCTCTCCCTCCCTTCCTCTCTCCCTCCCTTCCTCTCTCCCTCCCTTCCTCTCTCCCCCCCTTCCTCTCTCCCTCCTTTCCTCTCTCCCTCCTTTCTCTCTCCCACCCTTCCTCTCTCCCTCCCTTCCTCTCCCCCTTCCTTGCTCTCTTACTCCCTTAATCTCACCCTCCATTCCTCCCCCCTTCCTCCTTCCCTTCCTACCTTCCTCTCTCCCTCCATCTGTCTCCCTCCCTTCTTCTCTACCTCTCTTCCTCTCTCTCTCCCTTCCTCTCTTCCTCCCATCTTCTCTCCCTCCCTTCCTCTCTCCCCCTCTTCCTCTCACATTCCCTCTCTCCCTCACTCTCTCCCTCCCTTCCTCTCTCCCTCCCTTCCTCTCTCCCTCCTTTCCTCTTTCCCTCCTTTCCTCTCTCCCTCCATTCCTCTCCCCTTCCTACTTCTCTTCCTCCCTTCCTCTCTTCCTCCATCTGTCTCCCTCCCTTCCACTCTCCCTCCCTTCCTTTTTCCCTTCACCTCTTCCTCCCTCCCTCTCATCCTCCCTTCCTCTCTCCCTCCCTTATTCTCTACCTCCCTTCTTCTCTCCCTCCCCTTCTCTCTCCCTCCCTTCCTCTCTCCCTCCCTTCCTATTTCCCTCCCTTCCTCCCCACTTCCTAATACTCTTCCTCCATTCCTCTCTCCCTCCATCTGTCTCTCTCCCTTCCTCTCACCCTCCCTTCCTCTCTCCCTCCCTACCTCTCTCCCTCCCTTCCTCCCTTCCTCCCTTCCTCTCTCCCTCCCTTCCTCTCTCCCTCCCTTCTTCTCTCAGTCCCTTACTCTCTCTGTCCCTTCCTCTCTCCTTCTCTTCCTCTCACCATACCTTCCTCTTTCCCTCCCTTGCTCCCCCCTTCCTCCTTCTCTTCCTCCCTTCCTCTCTCCCTCCATCTGTCTCCCTCCCTTCCTCTCTCCATCCCTTCCGCTCTCCCTCCCTCCCTCTCTCCCTCCCTTCCTCTCTACCTTCCTTCATCTCTCCCTACCTTCCTCTCTCCCTCCCTTCCTCTCTTCCACCCTTCCTCTCCCTCCCTTCCTCTCCCCCTTCCTTCCTCTCTTCATCCCTAAATGTCTCCCTCCCTTCCTCCCTCCCTCACATCCTCTCACCCTCCCTTCCTCCCCCCTTCCTCATTCACTTCCTATCTTCCTCTCTCCCTCCATCTGTCTCCCTCCCTTCTTCTCTTACTCCCTAACTCTCTCCCTCCCTTCCTCTCTCCCTCCCATTCTCTCTCCCCCTCTTCCTCTCTCCCTCCCTTCCTCTCTCCCTCCCTTCCTCTCTCCCTCCCTTCCTCTCTACCTCCCTTCCTTTCTCCCTCCCTTCCTCTTTCCCTCCCTTCCTCTCTCCCTTCCTCTCTCCCTTCCTCTCTCCATCCATCTGTCTCTCTCCCTCCCTTCCTCTATCCCTCCCTTTCTCTCTCCCTCCCTTTCTCTTTCCCTCCCTTCCTCTCTCCCTCCCTTACTCTCTCCCTCCCTTCCTCTCTCCCTCCCTTCCTCTCTCCCTCCCTTTCTCTCTCCCTCCCTTCCTCTCTCCCTCCTTTCCTCTCTACCACCTTTCCTCTCTCCCTCCCTTCCTCCCCCCTTCCTCCATCTCTTCCTCCATCTGTCTCCCTCCCTTCCTGTCTCCCTACCTTCCTCATTCCCTTCCTCTCTCTCTTCCTCTCTCCCTCCATCTGTCTCTCTCCCTCCCATCCTCTCTCCCTCCATTCCTTTCTCCCTCCCTTCTACTCTCCCTCCCTTCCTCTCTCCCTCCCTTCCTCTCTCCCTCCTTTCCTCTCTCCCTCCCTTCCTCTCTCCCGCCCTTCCTCTCTCCTTCCCTTCCTCTTTCCCTCCCTTCCTCCCAACTTCCTCCTTCTCTTCCTCCTTTCCTCTCTCCCTCCATCTGTCTCCCTCCCTTCCTCTCACCCTCCCTTCCTCTTCCTGAATGTTTTTTTCCCTCTGTTTCTCATATTATTGATTTTTTTAAATTTTCCTTCCCCTGAACTATTTTGGAAATTTTCGCGGTTTTTTACAACTCACTTCCCTTCGTAGGTGTTTTCCGCAGTGGGAATTTTTCTGTGTTAATACATAACAGATACACAGTTTTTTATGACCCACAAAACTAACATTATTTGGTAATGCTCTGTTATCTAATAACAAATATATTAACTTGAGATTAATATGTATTTTGTTAAAATCTGTATGTAATTAATTTTTCTTATTTTGTAAATATTGTAATTACTTATATGACGAAAGGGTTAAAAGTAAGAAGGGACTATATAGTCTGAATTTCGCCCTAAAAAGTCGTTTGTCTGTCTGTCTGTCTCTCCCTCCCTCTCTCTCTTCCCTTCCTCTCTCCCTCCCTTCTACTCTCCCGCCCTTCCTCTCTCCCTCCCTTCCTCTCTCCCTCCCTGCCTCTCCCCCTTCCTCCCTCACTTCCTCCCTTCCTCATTCCTTCCCTTCCTCTCTCCCTCCCTTCCTCCCCCCTTCCTCCTTCCCTTCCTCCCTTCCTTTCTCCCTCCATCTGTCTCCCTCCCTTACTCTCTCCATCCTATCCTCTCTCCCTCCCTTCCTCTCTCCCCATCTGTCTCCCTCCCTTCCTCTCTCCCTCCCTTCCTGCCTCCCTCACTTCCTCTCAGCCTTCCTTCCTCCCCCCCCTCCTCCTTCCATTCCTACCTTCCTCTCTCCCTCCATCTGTCTCCTTCCCTTCTTCTCTGCCTCCCTTGCTCTCTCCCACCCTTCCTCTCTCCCTCCCATCCTCTCTCCCTAACTTCCTCTCTCCCTCCCTTCCTCTTTCCCTCCCTTCCACCCCCCTTCCTCCTTCTCTTCCTCCCATCCTCTCTCCCTCTATCTGTCTGCCACCCTTCCTCTCTCCCTCCCTTCCTCTCTCCCTCACTTCCTCTCTCCCTCCCTTCCTCTCTCCCCCCTTCCTCTCTCCCTCCCTTCCTCTCTCCCTCCTTCCTCTCTCCCACCCTTCCTCTCTCCCTCCCTTCCTCTCCCCCTTCCTCGCTCTCTTACTCCCTTAATCTCACCCTCCCTTCCTCCCCCCTTCCTCCTTCCCTTCCTACCTTCCTCTCTCTCTCTCAATCTGTCTCCCTCCCTTCTTCTCTACCTCTCTTCATCTCTCCCTCCCTTCCTCTCTCCTTCCCTCCCTCTCTCCATCCCTTCCTCTCTCCTTCCCTTCCTCTCTCCCGTCCTTCCTCTCTCCCACCCTTCCACTCTCCCTCCCGTCCTCTCCCCCATCCTTCCTCTCTTCATCCCTTAATCTCTCCCTCCCTCCATCACTTCCTCTCACCCTCCCTTCCTCCCCCTTCCTCCTTCCCTTCCTACCTTCCTCTCTCCTTCCATCTGTATCCTTCCCTTGTTCTCTGCCTTGCTTCCTCTCTCCCACCCTTCCACCCTCCCTCCCTTCCTCTCCCCCTTCCTTCCTCTCTTCATCCCTTAATCTCTCCCTCCCTTCCTCCCTCTCTCACATCCTCTCACTCTCCCTTCCTCCCCCCTTCCTCATTCTATTCCTACCTTCCTCTCTCCCTCCATCTGTCTCCCTCCCTTCTTTTCTGCCTACCTTCCTCTCTCCTTCCCTTCCTCTCTCCCTCCCATCCTCTCTCCCCCCCTTCCTCTCACCCTCCCTTTCTCTCTCCCTCCCTTCCTCTCTCCCTTCCTCTCTCCCTTTTTCTCTCCCTTCCTCTCTCCCTCCCTTCCTCTCTCCCTCCCTTATTCTCTCCCTCCCTTCCTCTCTCCCTCCCTCTCTAGCTCCCTTCCTTTCTCCCTCCCTTCCTCTCTCCCTCCCTTCCTCTCTCCCTTTCTCTCTCCCTCCATCTGTCTCTCTCCCTCCCTTCCTCTCTCCCTCCCTTTCTCTCTCCTTCCCTTTCTCTTTCCCTCCCTTCCTCTCTCCCTCCCTTACTCTCTCCCTCCCTTCCTCTCTCCCTACTTTCCTCTCTCCCTCCCCTTCTCTCTCCCTCCCTTCCTCTCACCCACCTTTCCTCTCTCCCTCCCTTCCTCCCCCCTTCCTCCATCTCTTCCTCCATCTGTCTCCCTACCTTCCTCTCTCCCTCCTGTCTTCATTCCCTTCCTCTCTCTCTTCCTCTCTCCCTCCATCTGTCTCTCTCCCTCCTTTCCTCTATCTCTCGCTTCCTCTCTCCCTCTCTTCCTTTCTCCCTCCCTTCTACTCTCCCTCCCTTCCTCTCTCCCTCCCTTCTTCTCTCCCTCCCTTCATCTCTCCCTCCCTTCCTCTCTCCTTCCCTCCCTCTCTCCATCCCTTCCTCTCTCCTTCCCTTCCTCTCTCCCTTCCTTCCTCTCTCCCACCCTTCCACTCTCCCTCCCGTCCTCTCCCCCTTCCTTCCTCTCTTCATCCCTTAATCTCTCCCTTCCTCCCTCACTTCCTCTCACCCTCCCTTCCTCCCCCCTTCCTCCTTCCCTTCCTACCTTCCTCTCTCCTTCCATCTGTCTCCTTCCCTTGTTCTCTGCCTCGCTTCCTCTCTCCCACCGTTCCACTCTCCCTCCCTTCCTCTCCCCCTTCCTTCCTCTCTTCATCCCTTAATCTCTCCCTCCCTTCCTCACATCCTCTCACTCTCCCTTCCTCCCCCCTTCCTCACTCTCTTCCTACCTACCTCTCTCCCTCCATCTGTCTCTCTCCCTTAACCTCTGCCTTCCTCTCTCTCTCTCAATCTGTCTCCCTCCCTTCTTCTCTACCTCTCTTCATCACTCCCTCCCTTCCTCTCTCCTTCCCTCCCTCTCTCCATCCCTTCCTCTCTCCTTCCCTTCCTCTCTCCCTTCCTTCCTCTCTCCCTCCCTTCCACTCTCCCTCCCGTCCTCTCCCCCTTCCTTCCTCTCTTCATCCCTTAATCTCTCCCTCCCTCCCTCACTTCCTCTCACTCTCCCTTCCTCCCCCCTTCCTCCTTCCCTTCCTACCTTCCTCTCTCCTTCCATCTGTATCCTTCCCTTGTTCTCTGCCTTGCTTCCTCTCTCCCACCCTTCCACCCTCCCTCCCTTCCTCTCCCCCTTCCTTCCTCTCTTCATCCCTTAATCTCTCCCTCCCTTCCTCCCTCTCTCACATCCTCTCACTCTCCCTTCCTCCCCCCTTCCTCATTCTATTCCTACCTTCCTCTCTCCCTCCATCTGTCTCCCTCCCTTCTTTTCTGCCTACCTTCCTCTCTCCTTCCCTTCCTCTCTCCCTCCCATCCTCTCTCCCCCCCTTCCTCTCACCCTCCCTTTCTCTCTCCCTCCCTTCCTCTCTCCCTTCCTCTCTCCCTTCCTCTCTCCCTTCCTCTCTCCCTCCCTTCCTCTCTCCCTCCCTTATTCTCTCCCTCCCTTCCTCTCTCCCTCCCTCTCTCGCTCCCTTCCTTACTCCCTCCCTTCCTCTCTCCCTCCCTTTCTCTCTCCCTTCCTCTCTCCCTCCATCTGTCTCTCTCCCTCCCTTCCTATCTCCCTCCCTTTCTCTCTCCTTCCCTTTCTCTTTCCCTCCCTTCCTCTCTCCCTCCCTTACTCTCTCCCTCCCTTCCTCTCTCCCTACTTTCCTCTCTCCCTCCCCCTCTCTCTCCCTCCCTTCCTCTCTCCCACCTTTCCTCTCTCCCTCCCTTCCTCCCCCCTTCCTCCATCTCTTCCTCCATCTGTCTCCCTACCTTCCTCTCTCCCTCCCGTCTTCATTCCCTTCCTCTCTCTCTTCCTCTCTCCCTCCATCTGTCTCTCTCCCTCCTTTCCTCTATCTCTCGCTTCCTCTCTCCCTCTCTTCCTTTCTCCCTCCCTTCTACTCTCCCTCCCTTCCTCTCTCCCTCCCTTCTTCTCTCCCTCCCTTCATCTCTCCCACCCTTCCTCTCTCCTTCCCTCCCTCTCTCCATCCCTTCCTCTCTCCTTCCCTTCCTCTCTCCCTTCCTTCCTCTCTCCCACCCTTCCACTCTCCCTCCCGTCCTCTCCCCCTTCCTTCCTCTCTTCATCCCTTAATCTCTCCCTCCCTCCCTCACTTCCTCTCACCCTCCCTTCCTCCCCCCTTCCTCCTTCCCTTCCTACCTTCCTCTCTCCTTCCATCTGTCTCCTTCCCTTGTTCTCTGCCTCGCTTCCTCTCTCCCACCGTTCCACTCTCCCTCCCTTCCTCTCCCCCTTCCTTCCTCTCTTCATCCCTTAATCTCTCCCTCCCTTCCTCCCTCCCTCACATGCTCTCACTCTCCCTTCCTCCCCCCTTCCTCACTCTCTTCCTACCTTCCTATCTCCCTCCATCTGTCTCTCTCCCTTCCTCTCTCCCTTCCTCTCTCCCTCCCTTCCTCTCTCCCTCCCTTCCATTCTCCCTCCCTCCCTTCCTCTCTCCCTCCCTTCCTCTCTCCCTCCCTTCCTCTCTCCCTCCCTTCCTCTCTCCCTCCCTTCCTCTCTCCCTTCCTCTCTCCCTTCCTCTCTCCTTCCATCTGTCCCCCTCCCTTCCTCTCTACATCCCTTTCTCTCTCCCTCCCTTCCTTTCTCCCTCCCTTCCTCTCTCCCTCCCTTCATCTCTCCCTCCCTTCCTCTCTCCCTCCCTTCCTCTCTCCCTCCCTTCCTCTCTCCCTCCATCTGTCTCTCTCCCTCCCTTCCTCTCTCCCTCCCTTCCTCTCTCCCTCCCTTTCTCTCTCTCTTCCTTCCTCTCTCCCTCCTTTCCTCTCTCCCACCTTTCCTCTCTCCCTCCCTTCCTCCCCCCTTCCTTCATCTCTTCCTCCATCTGTCTCCCTCCCTTCCTCTCTCCCTCCCTTCCTCATTCCCTTCCTCTCTCTCTTCCTCCCTCCCTCCATCTGTCTCTCTCCCTCCTTTCCTCTATCTCTCGCTTCCACTCTCCCTCTCTTCCTTTCTCCCTCCCTTCTACTCTCCCTCCCTTCCTCTCTCCCTCCCTTCTTCTCTCCCTCCCTTCATCTCTCCCACCCTTCCTCTCTCCTTCCCTCCCTCTCTCCATCCCTTCCTCTCTCCTTCCCTTCCTCTCTCCCTTCCTTCCTCTCTCCCACCCTTCCACTCTCCCTCCCGTCCTCTCCCCCTTCCTTCCTCTCTTCATCCCTTAATCTCTCCCTCCCTCCCTCACTTCCTCTCACCCTCCCTTCCTCCCCCCTTCCTCCTTCCCTTCCTACCTTCCTCTCTCCTTCCATCTGTCTCCTTCCCTTGTTCTCTGCCTCGCTTCCTCTCTCCCACCGTTCCACTCTCCCTCCCTTCCTCTCCCCCTTCCTTCCTCTCTTCATCCCTTAATCTCTCCCTCCCTTCCTCCCTCCCTCACATGCTCACACTCTCCCTTCCTCCCCCCTTCCTCACTCTCTTCCTACCTTCCTATCTCCCTCCATCTGTCTCTCTCCCTTCCTCTCTCCCTTCCTCTCTCCCTCCCTTCCTCTCTCCCTCCCTTCCATTCTCCCTCCCTCCCTTCCTCTCTCCCTCCCTTCCTCTCTCCCTCCCCTTCCTCTCTCCCTCCCTTCCTCTCTCCCTCCCTTCCTCTCTCCCTTCCTCTCTCCCTTCCTCTCTCCTTCCATCTGTCCCCCTCCCTTCCTCTCTACATCCCTTTCTCTCTCCCTCCCTTCCTTTCTCCCTCCCTTCCTCTCTCCCTCTCTTCATCTCTCCCTCCCTTCCTCTCTCCCTCCCTTCCTCTCTCCCTCCCTTCCTCTCTCCCTCCATCTGTCTCTCTCCCTCCCTTCCTCTCTCCCTCCCTTCCTCTCTCCCTCCCTTTCTCTCTCTCTTCCTTCCTCTCTCCCTCCTTTCCTCTCTCCCACCTTTCCTCTCTCCCTCCCTTCCTCCCCCCTTCCTTCATCTCTTCCTCCATCTGTCTCCCTCCCTTCCTCTCTCCCTCCCTTCCTCATTCCCTTCCTCTCTCTCTTCCTCTCTCCCTCCATCTGTCTCTCTCCCTCCCTTCCTCTCTCCCTCGCTTCCTCACTCCTTACCTTCCTTTCTCCCTCCCTTCTACTCTCCCTCCCTTCCTCTCTCCCTCCCTTCCTCTCTCCCTCCTTTCCTTTCCCCCTTCCTCCCTCTCTTCCTCCCTTCCTCACTCCTTCCCATCCTCTCTCCCTCCCTTCCACCCCCCTTCCTCCTTCTCTTCCTCCCTTCCTCTCTCCCTCCCCCCCTTCCTCATTCTCTTCCTCCCTTCCTTTCTCCCTCCATCTGTCTCCCTCCCTCTCTCCCTACCTTCCTCTCTCCCTCCCTTCCTCTCTCCCTCCCTTCCTCTCTCACAAATCTGTCTCCCTCCCTTCCTCTCTCCCTCCCTTCCTCTCTCCCTCCCTTAGTCCCCCCTTCCTCCTTCTCTTCCTTCCTTCCTCTCTCCCTCTATCTGTCTCCCTCCCTTCCTCTCTCCCTCTCTCTCTCCCTTCCTCTCTCCCTCCCTTCCTTTCTCCATTCTTCTTTCCTCCCACCCTCTCATCCTCCCTTTCTCTCTCCCTTCCTTCTTCTCTTCCTCCCTTCCTCTCTCCCTCCCTTCTTCTCTCCCTCCCTTCATCTCTCCCTCCCTTCCTCTCTCCTTCCCTCCCTCTCTCCATCCCTTCCTCTCTCCTTCCCTTCCTATCTCCCTTCCTTCCTCTCTCCCACCCTTCCACTCTCCCTCCCGTCCTCTCCCCCTTCCTTCCTCTCTTCATCCCTTAATCTCTCCCTCCCTCCCTCACTTCCTCTCACCCTCCCTTCCTCCCCCCTTCCTCCTTCCCTTCCTACCTTCCTCTCTCCTTGCATCTGTATCCTTCCCTTGTTCTCTGCCTTGCTTCCTCTCTCCCACCCTTCCACCCTCCCTCCCTTCCTCTCCCCCCTTCCTTCCTCTCTTCATCCCTTAATCTCTCCCTCCCTTCCTCCCTCTCTCACATCCTCTCACTCTCCCTTCCTCCCCCCTTCCTCATTCTATTCCTACCTTCCTCTCTCCCTCCATCTGTCTCCCTCCCTTCTTTTCTGCCTACCTTCCTCTCTCCTTCCCTTCCTCTCTCCCTCCCATCCTCTCTCCCCCCCTTCCTCTCACCCTCCCTTTCTCTCTCCCTCCCTTCCTCTATCCCTTCCTCTCTCCCTTCCTCTCTCCCTTCCTCTCTCCCTCCCTTCCTCTCTCCCTCCCTTATTCTCTCCCTCCCTTCCTCTCTCCCTCCCTCTCTCGCTCCCTTCCTTTCTCCCTCCCTTCCTCTCTCCCTCCCTTCCTCTCTCCCTTCCTCTCTACCTCCATCTGTCTCTCTCCCTCCCTTCCTCTCTCCCTCCCTTTCTCTCTCCTTCCCTTTCTCTTTCCCTCCCTTCCTCTCTCCCTCCCTTACTCTCTCCCTCCCTTCCTCTCTCCCTACTTTCCTCTCTCCCTCCCCTTCTCTCTCCCTCCCTTCCTCTCTCCCACCTTTCCTCTCTCCCTCCCTTCCTCCCCCCTTCCTCCATCTCTTCCTCCATCTGTCTCCCTACCTTCATCTCTCCCTCCCGTCTTCATTCCCTTCCTCTCTCTTTTCCTCTCTCCCTCCATCTGTCTCTCTCCCTCCTTTCCTCTATCTCTCGCTTCCTCTCTCCCTCTCTTCCTTTCTCCCTCCCTTCTACTCTCCCTCCCTTCCTCTCTCCCTCCCTTCCTCTCTCCCTCCTTTCCTCTCCCCCTTCCTCCCTCTCTTCCTCCCTTCCTCACTCCTTCCCTTCCTCTCTCCCTCCCTTACTCCCCCCTTCCTCCTTCTCTTCCTCCCTTCCTCTCTCCCTCCCCCCTTCCTCATTCTCTTCCTCCCTTCCTTTCTCCCTACATCTGTCTCCCTCCCTCTCTCCCTCCCTTCCTCTCTCCCTCCCTTCCTATCTCCCCCCTTCCTCTCACCCTCCCTTCCTCCCCCCTTCCTCCTTCTCTTCCTACCTTCCTCTCTCCCTCCATCTGTCTCCCTCCCTTCTTCACTCCCTCTCTTCCTCTCTCCCTCCCTCCTCTCTTTCTCCCATCTTCTCTCCCTCCCTTCCTCTCTCCCTCCCTTCCTCTCTCCCTCCCTCTCTCCCTCCCTCTCTCCCTCCCTTCCTCTCTCCCTCCTTTCCTCTCTCCTTCCATTCCTCCCCCCTTCCTCCTTCTCTTCCTCCCTTCCTCTCTTCCTCCATCTGTCTCCCTCCCTTCCACTCTCTCTCCCTTCCTGTCTCCCTTAACCTCTTCCTCCCTCCATCTCATCCTCCCTTCCTCTCTCCCTCCCTTCCTCTCTCCCTCCCTTCTTCTCTCCCTCCCCTTCTCTCTCCCTCCCTTCCTCTCTCCCTCCCTTCCTCTTTCCCTCACTTCCTCCCCCCTTCCTCCTTCTCTTCCTCCCTTCCTCTCTCCCTCCATCTGTCTATCTCCCTTCCTCTCTCCCTCCCTTCCACTCTCCCTCCCTTCCTATCTCCCTCCCTTCCTCTTTCCCTCCCTACCTCTCACCCTCCCTTCCTCTCTCCCTCCATCTGTCTCCCTCCCTTCCTCTCTCCCTCCCTTCCACTCTTCCTCCCTTCCTCTCTCCCTCCTTTCCTCTCTCCCTCCCTTCTCTCTCCATCCCTTCCTCTCTCCCTCCCTTCCTCTCTCCCTCCCTTCCTCTCTCCCTCCCTTCCTCTCTCCTTCCCTTCCTCTCTCCCACCCTTCCACTCTCCCTCCCTTCCTCTCCCCCTTCCTTCCTCTCTTCATACCTTAATCTCTCCCTCCCTTCCTCCCTCCCTTCCTCCCTCCCTCACATCCTCTCACTCCCTTCCTCCCCCCCTTCCTCATTCTCTTTCTACCTTCCTCTCTCCCTCCATCTGTCCCCCCTCCCTTCCTCTCTCCCTCTCTTCCTCTTTCCCTCCCTTCCTCCCCCTTCCTCCATCTCTTCCTCCCTTCCTCTCACCCTCCATCTGTCTCCCTACCTTCCTCTCTCCCTCTCTTCCTCTCCCTCACTTCCTACCCCCAATCCTCCCTCTCTTCTTCCCTTCCTCTCTCCCTCCATCTTCCTCCCTCCCGTCCTCTCTCCCTCCCTTCCTCTCTCCCTCCCTTCCTCTCCCTCCCTTCATCTCTCCCTCCATCTGTATCCCTCCCTTCGTCTCTCCCTCCATCTGTATCCCTCCCTTCCTCTCTCCCTCCCTTCCTCATTCCCTTCCTCTCTCTCTTCCTCACTCCCTCCATCAGTCTCTCTCCCTCCCTTCCTCTCTCTCTCTCTCGCTTCCTCTCTCCCTCTCTTCCTTTCTCCCTCCATTCTACTCTCCCTCCCTTCCTCTCACCCTCCCTTCCTCCCCCCTTCCTCCTTCTCTTCCTACCTTCCTCTCTCCCTCCATCTGTCTCCCTCCCTTCTTCACTCCCCCTCTTCCTCTCTCCCTCCATTCCTCTCTTCCTCCCATCTTCTCTCCCTCCCTTCCTCTCTCTCTCCCTTCCTCTCTCCTTCCCTCTCTCCCGCCCTCTCTCCCTCCCTTCCTCTCTCCCTCCTTTCCTCTCTACCTCCCTTCTTCTCTCCCTCCCCTTCTCTCTCCCTCCCCGCCAATAAAGACATTTTTCTTTCTTTCTTTCTTTCCTCTCTCCCTCCCTCCATTCCTCTCCCCTTCCTACTTCTCTTCCTCCCTTCCTCTCTTCCTCCATCTGTCTCCCTCCCTTCCACTCTCCCTCCCTTCCTCTCTCCCTTCACCTCTTCCTCCCTCCCTCTCATCCTCCCTTCCTCTCTCCCTCCCTTCCTCTCTACCTCCCTTCTTCTCTCCCTCCCCTTCTCTCTCCCTCCCCGCCAATAAAGACATTTTTCTTTCTTTCTTTCTTTCCTCTCTCCCTCCCTTCCTCTTTCCCTCCCTTCCTCCCCCCTTCCTAATTCTCTTCCTCCATTCCTCTCTCCCTCCATCTGTCTCCCTTCCTTACTCTCACCCTCCCTTCCTCTCTCCCTCCCTACCTCTCTCCCTCCCTTCCTCCCTCCCTCCCTTCCTCCCTCTCTCCCTTCCTCTCTCCCTCCATTCTTCTCTCAGTCCCTTACTCTCTCTGTCCCTTCCTCTCTCCCTCTCTTCCTCTCACCCTCCCTTCCTCTTTCCCTCCCTTCCTCCCCCTTCCTCCTTCTCTTCCTCCCTCCCTCTCTCCCCTCCATCTGTCTCCCTCCCTTCCTCTCTTACTCCCTTCCTCTCTCCCTCCCTTCCTCTCTCCATCCCTTCCGCTCTCCCTCCCTTCCTCTCTCCCTCCCTTCCTCTCTCCCTCCCTCCCTCTCTCCCTACCTTCCTCTCTCCCTCCCTTCCTCTCTCCCTCCCTTCCTCTCTCCCACCCTTCCACTCTCCCTCCCGTCCTCTCCCCCTTCCTTCCTCTCTTCATCCCTTAATCTCTCCCTCCCTTCCTCCCTCCCTCACATCCTCTTACTCTCCCTTCCTCCCCCCTTCCTCATTCTCTTCCTACCTTCCTCTCTCCCTCCATCTGTCTCCCTCCCTTCTTCTCTGCCTACCTTCCTCTCTCCCTCCATCTGTCTCCTTCCCTTGTTCTCTGCCTCGCTTCCTCTCTCCCACCCTTCCACTCTCCCTCCCTTCCTCTCCCCCATCCTTCCTCTCTGCATCCCTTAATCTCTCCCTCCCTTCCTCCCTCCCTCACATCCTCTCACTCTCCCTTCCTCCCCCCTTCCTCACTCTCTTCCTAAATTCCTCTCTCCCTCCATCTGTCTCCCTCCCTTCTTCTCTGCCTATCTTCCTCTCTCTCTCCATCTGTCTCCTTCCCTTGTTCTCTGCCTCGTTTCCTCTCTCCCACCCTTCCACTCTCCCTCCCTTCCTCTCCTCCTTCCTTCCTCTCTTCATCCCTTAATCTCTCCCTCCCTTCCTCCCTCCCTCACATCCTCTCACTCTCCCTTCCTCCCCCCTTCCTCATTCTCTTCCTACCTTCCTCTCTCCCTCCATCTGTCTCCTTCCCTTCTTCTCTGCCTACCTTCCTCTCTCCCTCCATCTGTCTCCTTCCCTTGTTCTCTGCCTCGCTTCCTCTCTCCCACCCTTCCACTCTCCCTCCTTTCCTCTCCCCCTTCCTTCCTCTCTTCATCCCTTAATCTCTCCCTCCCTTCCTCCCTCCCTCACATCCTCTCACTCTCCCTTCCTCCCCCCTTCCTCACTCTCTTCCTACCTTCCTCTCTCCCTCCATCTGTCTCCCTCCCTTCTTCTCTGCCTACCTTCCTCTCTCCCTCCCTTCCTCTCTCCCTCCCATCCTCTCTCCCCCCTTCCTCTCTCCCTCCCTTTCTCTCTCCCTCCTTTCCTCTCTCCCTCCCTTCCTCTCTGCCTTCCTCTCTCCCTTCCTCTCTCCCTCCCTTCCTCTCTCCCTCCCTTCCATTCTTCCTCCCTCCCTTCCTCTCTCTCTCCCTTCCTCTCTCCCTCCCTTCCTCTCTCCCTCCCTTCCTCTCTCCCCCTCTTCCTCTCTCCCTTCCTCTCTCCCTTCCTCTCTCCTTCCATCTGTCCCCCTCCCTTCCTCTCTACCTCCCTTTCTCTCTCCCTCCCTTTCTCTTTCCCTCCCTTCCTCTCTCCCTCCCTTCCTTTCTCCCTCCCTTCCTCCCTTCCTCTCTCCCTCCCTTCCTCTCTCCCTCCCTTCCTCTCTCCCTCCCTTCCTCTCTCCCTTCCTATCTCCCTCCATCTGTCTCTCTCCCTCCCTTCCTCTCTCCCTCCCTTCCTCCCTCCCTCCCTTTCTCTCTCTCTCCCTTCCTCTCTCCCTCCTTTCCTCTCTCCCACCTTTCCTCTCTCCCTCCCTTCCTCCCCCCTTCCTTCATCTCTTCCTCCATCTGTCTCCCTCCCTTCCTCTCTCCCTCCCTTCCTCATTCCCTTCCTCTCTCTCTTCCTCTTTCCCTCCATCTGTCTCTCTCCCTCCCTTCCTCTCTCCCTCGCTTCCTCACTCCCTACCATCCTTTCTCCCTCCCTTCTACTCTCCCTCCCTTCTTCTCTCCCTCCCTTCCTCTCTCCCTCCTTTCCTTTCCCCCTTCCTCCCTTCCTCACTCCTTCCCATCCTCTCTCCCTCCCTTCCTCCCCCCTTCCTCCTTCTCTTCCTCCCTTCCTCTCTCCCTCCCACCTTCCTCATTCTCTTCCTCCCTTGCTTTCTCCCTCCATCTGTCTCCCTCCCTCTCTCCCTCCCTTCCTCTCTCCCTCCCTTCCTCCCCCCTTCCTCCTTCTCTTCCTTCCTTCCTCTCTCCCTCTATCTGTCTCCCTCCCTTCCTCTCTCCCTCTCTCTCTCCCTTCCTCTCTCCCTCCCTTCCTTTCTCCATTCTTCTTTCCTCCCACCCTCTCATCCTCCCTTTCTCTCTCCCTTCCTTCTTCTCTTCCTCCCTTCCTCTCTCCCTCCCTTTTTCTCTCCCTCCCTTCCTCTCTCCCTCCCTTCCTCTCTCCCTCCCTCCCTCTCTCCCTCCCTTCCTCTCTCCTTCCCTTCCTCTCTCCCTCTCTTCCTCTCTCCCACCCTTCCACTCTCCCTCCCGTCCTCTCCCCCTTCCTTCCTCTCTTCATCCCTTAATCTCTCCCTCCCTCCCTCACTTCCTCTCACCCTCCCTTCCTCCCCCCTTCCTCCTTCCCTTCCTACCTTCCTCTCTCCTTCCATCTGTATCCTTCCCTTGTTCTCTGCCTCGCTTCCTCTCTCCCACCCTTCCACTCTCCCTCCCTTCCTCTCCCCCTTCCTTACTCTCTTCATCCCTTAATCTCTCCCTCCCTTCCTCCCTCACTCACATCCTCTCACTCTCCCTTCCTCCCCCCTTCCTCATTCTATTCCTACCTTCCTCTCTCCCTCCATCTGTCTCCCTCCCTTCTTTTCTGCCTACCTTCCTCTCTCCTTCCCTTCCTCTCTCCCCTTTTTTTTTTCTTGTATTTATTATATTGACGAAGGGTTAAATGTAAGAATGGACATTCTGGTCTAAATTTCGCCCGAATAAAGACGATTATCTATCTATCCCTCCCATCCTCTCTCCCCCCCTTCCTCTCTCCCTCCCTTTCTCTCTCCCTCCCTTCCTCTCTCCCTTCATCTCTCCCTTACTTCCTCTCTCCCTCCCTTATTCTCTCCCTCCCTTCCTCTCTCCCTCCCTCTCTCGCTCCCTTCCTTTCTCCCTCCCTTCCTCTCTCCCTCCCTTCCTCCCTTTCTCTCTCCCTCCATCTGTCTCCCTCCCTTCCTCTCTCCCTCCCTTCCTCTCTCCCCCCTTCCTCTCTTCCTCGCTTCCTCTCTCCACCCCTTCCTCCCCTCCTTCTCCCTTCCTCCCCCCTTCCTCATTCTCTTCCTACCTTCCTCTCTCCCTCCATCTGTCTCCCTCCCTTCTTCTCTGCCTACCTTCCTCTCTCCTTCCCTTCCTCTCT
>CM054120.1:76176482-76203985 GCA_028673005.1 Tanypteryx hageni
AGGAAGAGAGGGAGGAAGGGGTGGAGGAAGGGAGGGAGAGGAAGAGAGGGAGAGAGGAAGGGAGGGAGAGAGAAGGGAGGGAGAAAGATGGGGGGATAGTGGAAGGGAGGAAGAAAGGAAGGGAGGTAGAGAGGAAGGGAGGGAGAGAGGAAGGGAGAGAGCGAGAAGGGGAGGGAAAGACAGGCAGACAGACAAACGACTTTATTAAGGCGAAATTGAGACTATGTAGCCCCTTCCTACTTTTTACCCTTACGTCATATAAGTAATTACAATATTTACAAAATAAGAGAAATTAATTACATACAGATTTTAACAAAATACAAATTAATTACAAGTTAATATACTTGTTATTAGATAACCGAGCATTACCAAATAATGTTAGGTTTGTGGGTCATAAAAAACTGTGTATCTGTTATGTATTAACACAGAAAAATTCCCACTACGGAAAAACCCCCTACGAAGAGAAGAGAGGAGTAAATAGCCGCGAAAATTTCTAAAATATTTCAGGGGAAGGAAAGAAAAAAAAATCAATAATATGAGAAAGAGAGGGAAAAAAACATTCAGGAAGAGGAAGGGAGGGAAACAGATGGAGGGAGAGAGAAAGGGAGGAAGAGAAGGAGGAAAGGGGGAGGAAGGGAGGGAAAGAGGAAAGGAGGGAGAGAGGAAGGGAGGGAGAGAGGAAGGGAGGGAGAGAGAAAAGGAGCGAGAGAGGAAGGGATAGATAGATAGATATCCGTCTTTATTCGGGCGAAATTTAGACCAGAAGGTCCATTCTTACATTTAACCCTTCGTCAATATAATAAACACAAGAAAATGAATAAAATAAGGTATAACAAAATACATTATATAAACATTATGTACCTAAATCTTACTAATTAAAAAGATAAAATTGAATACACATTTGTGTTTGTGGGGAAAATCTAGGTAAAAACAGACATGTCCTCCCTAGCAAAACCCACGCAGGAAAACACCCACTAAGAAGGGGGGTGTGAAAAACCTGCGAAAACCCTAGATAGTGTACATAAGGTAATACACAACTACAACATTTAATAGGAAGGAGTATGTACAGTGGGAGAGTTCGTATATACAGCGTAATTATATACCGTCATAAAAAAGTACACGTAAATGTAATAGCGTAATGTAAACAAGAAATATACAAGTATGTAGAATGAGATGAAATATACATGAAATATATACAATGAATGAATATAAAGAATGTTGTTGGGGCATGCATATTATAAGAAAGCAGGAAAAGATATAAAATACATAAATAATATAATACAATATAAAATAATATAAAACAATAGCAAAAAAAATAAAAACAACACAAAAAAATACAAACAATAGAAGAAAGGGAGGGAGAGAGAAAGTGAGGGAGAGAGAAAGTGAGGGAGAGAGGAAGGGAGGGAGAGAGGAAGGGGAGAGGAAGGGAGAGATGAAGGGAGGGAGAGAGGAAGGGAGGGAGATAGAAAGGGAGGGAGATAGGAAAGGGGGGAGAGAGGATGGGAGGGAGAGAGGAAGGGAAGGAGAGAGGAAGGTAGGCAGAGAAGAAGGGAGGGAGACAGATGGAGGGAGAGAGGAAGGTAGGAAGAGAATGAGGAAGGGGGGAGGAAGGGAGAGTGAGAGGATGTGAGGGAGGGAGGAAGGGAGGGAGAGATTAAGGGATGAAGAGAGGAAGGAAGGGGGAGAGGAAGGGAGGGAGAGTGGAAGGGTGGGAGAGAGGAAGGTAAGGAGAGAAGAAGGGAGGGAGAGAGGAAGGGAGGGAGAGAGGGAGGGAGGGAGAGAGGAAAGGAGGGAGAGAGGAAGGGAGGGAGAGAGGAAAGGAAGGAAGAGAGGTAGGGAGGGAAAGAGGAAGGGAGGGAGATAGGAAGGGAGGGAGAGTGGAAGGGAGGGAGAGAGGAAGGGAGATAGACAGATGGAGGGAGAGAGGAAGGGAGGAAGAGAAGGAGGAAGGGGGGAGGAAGTGAGGGAAAGAGCAAGGGAGGGCGACAGGAAGGGAGGGAGAGAGAAGGGGAGGGAGAGAAGAAGGGAGGGAGAGAAGAAAGGAGGGAGAGAGGAAGGGAGGATGAGAGGGAGGAAGGGGGGAGGAATGGAAGGAGAGAGGAAAGGAGGGAGAGAGGAAGGGAGGGAGAGAGGGAGGGAGAGAGGGAGGGAGAGAGGAAGGGAGGGAAAGAGGAAGGGAGGGAGAGAGGAAGGGAGGGAGAGAAGATGGGAGGAAGAGAGGAAGGGAGGAAGAGAGGGAGAGAAGAAGGGAGGGAAACAAATGGAGGGAGAGAGGAAGGTAGGAAGAGAAGGAGGAAGGGGGGAGGAAGGGAGGGTGAGAGGAAGGGAGGGTGAGAGGAAGGGAGGGTGAGAGGAAGGGAGGGTGAGAGGAAGGGAGAGAGACAGATGGAGGAAGGGAGGAAGAGAATGAGGAAGGGGGGAGGAAGGGTGGGAGAGAGGAAAGGAGGGAGAGAGGAATGAGGGAGAGAGGAAGGAAGGGAGAGAGGAAGGGAGGGAGAGAGGAATGGAGGGAGAATGGAAGGGAGGGAGAGAGGAAGGGAGGGAGAGAGGGAGGGAGAGAGGATGGGAGGGAGAGACGAAGTGAGGGAGAGAGGGAGGGAGAGAGGAAGGGAGGGATAGAGGAAGGGAGGGAGACATATGGAGGGAGAGAGGAATGGAGGAAGAGAAGGAGGAAGGGGGGAGGAAAGGAGGGAGAGAGAAAGGGAGGGATAGAAAAAGGGAGGGATTGAGGGAGAGAGAGAGGAAGGGAGGGAGAGAGGGAGGGAGAGAGGAAGGGAGGGAGAGACAGACAGACAGGCAAACGACTTTTTAGGGCGATATAGAGACTATGTAGTACCTTCTTAAATTTTCGTGATATAAGTAATTACAATATTTACAAAATTATAGAAATTAATTACATACAGATTTTAACAAAATACAAATTAATTACAAGTTAATATATTTGTTATTAGATAACAGAGCATTACCAAATAATGTTAGTTTTGTGGGTCACAAAAAACTGTGTATCTGTTATGTATTAACACAGAAAAAATCCCACTACGGAAAACACCTACGAAGAGAAGAGAGGTGTAAAAAACATCGAAAATTTCTAAAATATTTCAGGGGAAGGAAAGTAAAAAAAAATCAATAATATGAAAACAGAGGGAAAAAATCATTCAGGAATAGGAAGGGAGGGTGAGAGGAAGGGAGGGAGACAGATGGAGGGAGAGAGGAAGGGAGGAAGAGAAGGAGGAAGGGGGGAGGAAGGGAGGGAAAGAGGAAAGGAGGGAGAGAGGAAGGGAGGGAGAGAGGAAGGGAGGGAGAGAGAAAAGGAGCGAGAGAGGAAGGGAGGGAGAGAGAAAGTGAGGGAGAGAGGAAGGGAGGGAGAGAGGAAGGGAGAGAGGAAGGGAGAGAGGAAGGGAGAGAGGAAGGGAGAGAGGAAGGGAGGGAGAGAGGAAGGGAGGGAGAGAGAAAGGGAGGGAGAGAGGAAGGGGGGGGAGAGAGGATGGGAGGGAGAGAGGAAGGGAAGGAGAGAGGAAGGTAGACAGAGAAGAAGGGAGGGAGACAGATGGAGGGAGAGAGGAAGGTAGGAAGAGAATGAGGAAGGGGGGAGGAAGGGAGGGTGAGATGATGTGAGGGAGGGAGGAAGGGAGGGAGAGATTAAGGGATGAAGAGAGGAAGGGAGGGAGAGTGGAAGGATGGGAGAGAGGAAGGGAGGAAGGAGAGAGGAAGGGAAGGAGAGAGGAAGGGTAGGAGAGAGGAAGGGAGGGAGAGAGGTAGGGAGGAAGAGAGGAAGGGAGGGAGAGAGGGAGGGAGGGAGAGAGGAAGGGAGGGAGACAGATGGAGGGAGAGAGGAAGGGAGGGAGAGAGGAAGGGAGGGAGAGTGGGAGGGAGAGAGGATGGGAGGGAGAGACGAAGGGAGGGAGAGAGGCAGGGAGAGTGGAAGGGAGGAAGAGAAGGAGGAAAGGGGTAGGAAGTGAGGGAATGAGGAAGGGAGGGAGAGAGGAAGGGAGGGAGAGAGAAGGGGAGAGGGAGAAGAAGGGAGGGAGAGAGGCCATTCCAGAGTTTACAAGCAGTGACAGTAAAGGATTTGTTGTAAATTTCTGTTCTATTAAGTGGAGTTAGTAGTTTACCACATCCTCTGGTATTGCAATGGTGAACTGTATTAATGGTGACAAAATTAGATGAAAGATAACAAGGGATGTTGTTATTTAGATTTTGATACAATAGAGAGAGAAGTTGAAGGTTTCTTCGGCAATCAAGTTTTAGCCAGGAGAGTCGACGGAAGTATTCTGAGACATGGCCAGATTTTTTAAGATTAAATATGAATCTGATGCAGGCGTTATGAGAACGTTGTAGCTTAAGGGAGAGTTCCTTTGATAAGTCCTGGTATACAACATCACAATAATCGAAGTGAGGAAAAGTTAGGGAGGTCACTAGCCGTATTTTTAGTGACGAGGGAATAATGTTAATGAGAGTTACAGTCTTGCAGATTTTTATTATATAATTATTCCAGGTGAACATTTCATTAATTATAATCCCGAGATTTTTTACGATTTTGCAATAGGGTATAACTGAGCCGTTCAAAGACAGAGGAACTGATTCTGCAAGGTTTATAGATGCCAGTAGTTTCGGATAACCGATTAAAATGGCTTGATAAGGAGTAAGGGGGGAGGAAGGGAGGGAGTGAAAAAGGGAGAGAGAGAGGAAGGGAGGGCGAGAGAAAGGGAGGGAGACAGATGGAGGGAGAGGGGAAGGGAGGGAGAGAGGAAGGGTGGGAGAGAGAGGAAGGGAGGGAGAGGAAGGGTGGGAGGCAGAGGGAGGAAGAGAAGTAGGAAGAGAGGGAGAGGAAGAGAGGGAGAGAGGAAGGGAGGGAGAGAGGTAGGGAGGGAGAATGATGGGGGGAGAGAGGAAGGGAAGGAGATAGGAAGGGAGGGAGAGACGAAGGGAGGTAGAGACGAAGAGAGGGAGAGAGGAAGGGAGGGGAGAGAGTAAGGGAAGGAGAGAGGAAGAGAGGGAGAGAGGAAAGTAGGGATACAGATGGAGGAAGAGAGGAAGGGAGGAAAAGAAGGAGGAAGGGGGGGGAAGAAGGGAGGGAGAGAGGAAGGGAGGTAGAGAGGAAAGGAGGGGAGAGAGGAAGGGAGGGAGAGAGGAAGGGAGGGAGAGAAGAAGGGAGGGAGAGAGGGGGGTGAGAGGGAGGGAGAGAGGAAGGGAGGGAGAGAGGATGGGAGGGAGACAGATGGAGTGAGAGAGGAAGGGAGGAAGAGAAGGAGGAAGGAAGGAGGAAGGGATGGAGAGAGTAATGGAGGGAGAGAGAGAGGAAGAAGGGAGAGAGGAAGGGTGGGAGATAGGAAGGGAGGGAGGCAGATGGAGGGAGAGAGGTAGGGAGGAAGAGGGAGGATGTGGTGAAGGAAGGGAGGAAGAGGAAGAGAGGGAGAGAGGAAGGGAGGGAGAAAGATGGGCGGAAAGAGGAAGGGAGGAAGAAAGGAATGGAGGTAGAGAGGAAGGGAGGGAGAGAGGAAGGGAGGGAGAGACGAAGGGAGGGATACAGATGGAGGGAGAGATGAAGGGGAGGGAGAGAGGAAGGGAGGGAGAGAGAAAGTGAGGGAGAGAGGAAGGGAGGGAGAGAGGAAGGGAGGGAGAGAGGACGGGAGGGAGGAAGATGGAGAGAGAGAGGAAGGGAGGAAGAGAGGAAGTGAGGGAGAGAGGAAGGGAGGGAGAGAGGACGGGAGGGAGGAAGATGGAGGGAGAGAGGAAGGGAGGAAGAGAGGGAGGATTGGGGGGAGGAAGGGAGGGAGAGGAAGAGAGGGAGAAAGAAATGGAGGGAGAGAGGATGGGAGGGAGACAGATGGGGGGAGAGAGGAAGGGAGGGATAGACAGACAGACAAACGACTTTTTAGGGCGAAATTGAGACTATGTAATCCCTTCTTACATTTAACCCTTCCGTCATATAAGTAATTACAATATTTACAAAATAAGAGAAATTAATTACATACAGATTTTAACAAAATGCAAATTAATTAGAAGTTAATATATTTGTTATTAGATAACAGAGGATTACCAAATAATGTTAGTTTTGTTGTTCATAAAAAACTGTGTATCAGTTATGTATTAACACAGAAAAATTCCCACAGCGGAAAACAACTACGAAGAGAAGAAAGGTGTAAATAACCGCGAAAATTTCTAAAATATTTCAGGGGAAGGAAAGAAAAAAAATCAATAATATGAGAAACAGAGGGAAAAAAACATTCAGGAAGAGGAAGGGAGGGAAACAGATGGAGGGAGAGAGGAAGGGAGGAAGAGAAGGGGGAAGGGGGGAGGAAGGGAGGGAAAGAGGAAAGGAGGGAGAGAGGAAGGGAGGGAGAGAGGAAGGGAGGGAGAGAGAAAAGGAGCGAGAGAGGAAGGGAGGGAGAGAGAAAGTGAGGGAGAGAGGAAGGGAGGGAGAGAGGAAGGGTGAGAGGAAGGGAGGGAGAGAGGAAGGGAGGGAGAGAGATGGAGGGAGAGAGGAAGGTAGGAAGAGAATGTGGAAGGGGGGAGGAAGGGAGGGTGGGATGATGTGAGGGAGGGAGGAAGGGAGGGAGAGATTAAGGGATGAAGTGACGAAGGAAGGGGGAGAGGAAGGGAGAGTGGAAGGGTGGGAGAAAGGAAAGGAAGGAGAGAGGAAGGGAGGGAGAGAGGAAGGGAGGGAGAGAGGAAGGGAGGGAGAGAGGGAGGGAGGGAGAGAGGAAGGGAGGGAGAGAGGAAGGGAGGGAGAGAGGAAGGGAGGAAGAGAGGAAGGGAGGGAGAGAGGAAGGGAGGGAGTCAGATGGAGGGAGAGAGGAAGGGAGGGAGAGAGGAAGGGAGGGAGAGAGGGAGGGAGAGGATGGGAGGGTGAGACGAAGGGAGGGAGAGAGGGAGGGAGAGAGGAAGGGAGGAAGAGAAGGAGGAAGGGGGGAGGAAGTGAGGGAAAGAGAAAGGGAGGGAGAGAGGAAGGGAGGGAGAGAGAAGGGGAGAGGGAGAAGAAGGGAGGGAGAGAGGCCATTCCAGAGTTTACAAGCAGTGACAGTAAAGGATTTGTTGTAAATTTTTGTTCTATGAAGTGGAGTTAGTAGTTTACCACATCCTCTGGTATTGCAATGGTGAACTGTATTAATGGTGACAAAATTAGATGAAAGATAACAAGGGATGTTGTTATTTAGGTTTTGATACAATAGAGAGAGAAGTTGAAGGTTTCTTCGGCAATCAAGTTTTAGCCAGGAGAGTCGACGGAAGTATTCTGAGACATGGCCAGATTTTTTAAGATTAAATATGAATCTGATGCAGGCGTTATGAGAACGTTGTAGCTTAATGGCGAGTTCCTTTGATAAGTCCTGGTATACAACATCACAATAATCGAAGTGAGGAAAAATTAGGGAGGTCACTAGCTGTATTTTTAGTGACGAGGGAATAATGTTAATGAGAGTTACAGTCTTGCAGATTTTTATTATATAATTATTCCAGGTGAGCATTTCATTAATTATAATCCTGATATTTTTTACGATTTTGCAATAGGGTATAACTGAGCCGTTCAAAGACAGAGGAACTGATTCTGCAAGGTTTATAGATGCCAGTAGTTTCGGATAACCGATTAAAATGGCTTGATAAGGAGGAAGGGGGGAGGAAGGGAGGGAGTTAAAAAGGGATGGAGAGAGGAAGGGAGGGCGAGAGGAAGGGAGGGAGACAGATTAAGGGAGAGGGGAAGTGAGGGAGAGAGGAAGGGAGGGAGAGAGAGGAAGGGAGGGAGAGGAAGGGTGGGAGGCAGAGGGAGGAAGAGAAGGAGGAAGGGAGGAGGAAGAGAGGGAGAGGAACAGAGGGAGAGAGGAAGGGAGGGAGAGGGGTAGGGAGGGAAAATGATGGGGGGAGAGAGGAAGGGAGGGAGAGATGAAGGGAGGGAGAGACGAAGAGAGGGAGAGAGGAATGGAGGGAGAGAGTAAGGGAAGGAGAGAGGAAGAGAGGAAGGGAGAGAGGAAGGGAGGATGAGAGGGAGGGAGGATGAGAGGAAGGGAGGGAGGAAGAGAGGAAGGGAGAGAGGAAGGGAGGGAGAGAGTAAGGGAGGGAGAGAGGAAGGGAGGGAGAGAGGAATGGAGGGAGAGAGGAAGGGAGGGAGAGAAGAAGGGAGGGAGAGAGGGGGAGAGAGGGAGGGAGAGAGGAAGGGAGGGAGAGAGGAAGGGAGGGAGAGAGAATGGGAGGGATAGAAGAAGGGAGGAAGAGAAGGAATGGAGGGAGAGAGAGAGGAAGGGAGGGAGAGAGGAAGGGAGGGAGAGAGGAAGAGAGGGAGGCAGATGGAGGGACAGGGGAAGGGAGGGAGAGAGGAAGGGAGGGAGAGAGAGGAAGGGAGGGAGAGGAAGGGTGGGAGGCAGAGGGAGGAAGAGAAGGAGTAAGGGGGGAGGAAGAGAGGGAGAGGAAGAGAGGGAGAGAGGAAGGTAGGGAGAGAGGTAAGGAGGGAGAATGATGGGGGGAGAGAGGAAGGGAGGGAGAGAGGAAGGGAGGGAGAGACGATGAGAGGGAGAGAGGAAGAGAGGGAGAGAGTAAGGGAAGGAGAGAGAAAGAGAGGGAGAGAGGGAGAGAGGAAGGGAGGATGAGAGGGAGGGAGGAAGAGAGGAAGGGAGAGAGGAAGGGAGGGAGAGAGGAAGGGAGGGAGAGAGGAAGGGAGGGATACAGATGGAGGAAGAGAGGAAGGGAGGAAAAGAAGGAGGAAGGGGGGGAGGAAGGGAGGGAGAGAGGAAGGGTGGTAGAGAGGAAAGGAGGGAGAGAGGAAGGGAGGGAGAGAGGAATGGAGTGAGAGAAGAAGGGAGGGAGAGAGGGGGGAGAGAGGGAGGGAGAGAGGAAGGGAGGGAGAGAGGATGGGAGGGAGACAGATGGAGGGAGAGAGGAAGGGAGGAAGAGAAGGAGGAAGGAGGGAGGAAGAGAAGGAGGAAAGGGGGAGGAAGGGAGGGAGAGAGGAATGGAGGGAGAGAGAGAGGAAGGGAGTGAGAGAGGAAGGAAGGGAAAGAGGAAGGGTGGGAGGCAGATGGAGGGAGAGAGGTAGGGAGGAAGAGAGGGAGGAAGGGGTGGAGGAAGGGAGGGAGAGGAAGAGAGGGAGAGAGGAAGGGAGGGAGAGAGGAAGGGAGGGAGAAAGATGGGGGGATAGTGGAAGGGAGGAAGAAAGGAAGGGAGGTAGAGAGGAAGGGAGGGAGAGAGGAAGGGAGAGAGCGAGAAGGGGAGGGAAAGACAGGCAGACAGACAAACGACTTTATTAAGGCGAAATTGAGACTATGTAGCCCCTTCCTACTTTTTACCCTTACGTCATATAAGTAATTACAATATTTACAAAATAAGAGAAATTAATTACATACAGATTTTAACAAAATACAAATTAATTACAAGTTAATATACTTGTTATTAGATAACCGAGCATTACCAAATAATGTTAGGTTTGTGGGTCATAAAAAACTGTGTATCTGTTATGTATTAACACAGAAAAATTCCCACTACGGAAAAACCCCCTACGAAGAGAAGAGAGGAGTAAATAGCCGCGAAAATTTCTAAAATATTTCAGGGGAAGGAAAGAAAAAAAAATCAATAATATGAGAAAGAGAGGGAAAAAAACATTCAGGAAGAGGAAGGGAGGGAAACAGATGGAGGGAGAGAGAAAGGGAGGAAGAGAAGGAGGAAAGGGGGAGGAAGGGAGGGAAAGAGGAAAGGAGGGAGAGAGGAAGGGAGGGAGAGAGGAAGGGAGGGAGAGAGAAAAGGAGCGAGAGAGGAAGGGATAGATAGATAGATATCCGTCTTTATTCGGGCGAAATTTAGACCAGAAGGTCCATTCTTACATTTAACCCTTCGTCAATATAATAAACACAAGAAAATGAATAAAATAAGGTATAACAAAATACATTATATAAACATTATGTACCTAAATCTTACTAATTAAAAAGATAAAATTGAATACACATTTGTGTTTGTGGGGAAAATCTAGGTAAAAACAGACATGTCCTCCCTAGCAAAACCCACGCAGGAAAACACCCACTAAGAAGGGGGGTGTGAAAAACCTGCGAAAACCCTAGATAGTGTACATAAGGTAATACACAACTACAACATTTAATAGGAAGGAGTATGTACAGTGGGAGAGTTCGTATATACAGCGTAATTATATACCGTCATAAAAAAGTACACGTAAATGTAATAGCGTAATGTAAACAAGAAATATACAAGTATGTAGAATGAGATGAAATATACATGAAATATATACAATGAATGAATATAAAGAATGTTGTTGGGGCATGCATATTATAAGAAAGCAGGAAAAGATATAAAATACATAAATAATATAATACAATATAAAATAATATAAAACAATAGCAAAAAAAATAAAAACAACACAAAAAAATACAAACAATAGAAGAAAGGGAGGGAGAGAGAAAGTGAGGGAGAGAGAAAGTGAGGGAGAGAGGAAGGGAGGGAGAGAGGAAGGGAGAGAGGAAGGGAGAGATGAAGGGAGGGAGAGAGGAAGGGAGGGAGATAGAAAGGGAGGGAGATAGGAAAGGGGGGAGAGAGGATGGGAGGGAGAGAGGAAGGGAAGGAGAGAGGAAGGTAGGCAGAGAAGAAGGGAGGGAGACAGATGGAGGGAGAGAGGAAGGTAGGAAGAGAATGAGGAAGGGGGGAGGAAGGGAGAGTGAGAGGATGTGAGGGAGGGAGGAAGGGAGGGAGAGATTAAGGGATGAAGAGAGGAAGGAAGGGGGAGAGGAAGGGAGGGAGAGTGGAAGGGTGGGAGAGAGGAAGGTAAGGAGAGAAGAAGGGAGGGAGAGAGGAAGGGAGGGAGAGAGGGAGGGAGGGAGAGAGGAAAGGAGGGAGAGAGGAAGGGAGGGAGAGAGGAAAGGAAGGAAGAGAGGTAGGGAGGGAAAGAGGAAGGGAGGGAGATAGGAAGGGAGGGAGAGTGGAAGGGAGGGAGAGAGGAAGGGAGATAGACAGATGGAGGGAGAGAGGAAGGGAGGAAGAGAAGGAGGAAGGGGGGAGGAAGTGAGGGAAAGAGCAAGGGAGGGCGACAGGAAGGGAGGGAGAGAGAAGGGGAGGGAGAGAAGAAGGGAGGGAGAGAAGAAAGGAGGGAGAGAGGAAGGGAGGATGAGAGGGAGGAAGGGGGGAGGAATGGAAGGAGAGAGGAAAGGAGGGAGAGAGGAAGGGAGGGAGAGAGGGAGGGAGAGAGGGAGGGAGAGAGGAAGGGAGGGAAAGAGGAAGGGAGGGAGAGAGGAAGGGAGGGAGAGAAGATGGGAGGAAGAGAGGAAGGGAGGGAGAGAGGAAGAGAGGGAGAGAAGAAGGGGAGGGAAACAAATGGAGGGAGAGAGGAAGGTAGGAAGAGAAGGAGGAAGGGGGGAGGAAGGGAGGGTGAGAGGAAGGGAGGGTGAGAGGAAGGGAGGGTGAGAGGAAGGGAGGGTGAGAGGAAGGGAGAGAGACAGATGGAGGAAGGGAGGAAGAGAATGAGGAAGGGGGGAGGAAGGGTGGGAGAGAGGAAAGGAGGGGAGAGAGGAATGAGGGAGAGAGGAAGAAGGGAGAGAGGAAGGGAGGGAGAGAGGAATGGAGGGAGAATGGAAGGGAGGGAGAGAGGAAGGGAGGGAGAGAGGGAGGGAGAGAGGATGGGAGGGAGAGACGAAGTGAGGGAGAGAGGGAGGGAGAGAGGAAGGGAGGGATAGAGGAAGGGAGGGAGACATATGGAGGGAGAGAGGAATGGAGGAAGAGAAGGAGGAAGGGGGGAGGAAAGGAGGGAGAGAGAAAGGGAGGGATAGAAAAAGGGAGGGATAGAGGGAGAGAGAGAGGAAGGGAGGGAGAGAGGGAGGGAGAGAGGAAGGGAGGGAGAGACAGACAGACAGGCAAACGACTTTTTAGGGCGATATAGAGACTATGTAGTACCTTCTTAAATTTTCGTGATATAAGTAATTACAATATTTACAAAATTATAGAAATTAATTACATACAGATTTTAACAAAATACAAATTAATTACAAGTTAATATATTTGTTATTAGATAACAGAGCATTACCAAATAATGTTAGTTTTGTGGGTCACAAAAAACTGTGTATCTGTTATGTATTAACACAGAAAAAATCCCACTACGGAAAACACCTACGAAGAGAAGAGAGGTGTAAAAAACATCGAAAATTTCTAAAATATTTCAGGGGAAGGAAAGTAAAAAAAAATCAATAATATGAAAACAGAGGGAAAAAATCATTCAGGAATAGGAAGGGAGGGTGAGAGGAAGGGAGGGAGACAGATGGAGGGAGAGAGGAAGGGAGGAAGAGAAGGAGGAAGGGGGGAGGAAGGGAGGGAAAGAGGAAGGGAGGGAGAGAGGAAGGGAGGGAGAGAGGAAGGGAGGGAGAGAGGAAAGGAGGGAGAGAGGAAGGGAGGGAGAGAGAATGGGAGGGAGAGAGCAAGGGAGGAAGAGAAGGAGGAAGGGAGAGGAAGGGAGGGAATGAGGAAGAGAGGGAGACAGATGGAGGGAGAGAGGAAGGGAGGAAGAGAAGGAGGGGAGGAAGGGGGGGAGAGAGGAATCGAGGAAGAGAGGAAGGGGGGAGAGAGGAACGGAGGGAGAGAGGAAGGGAGGGAGAGAGGAAGGGAGGGAGACAGATGGAGGGAGAGAGAAAGGGAGGAAGTGAAGGAGGAAGGGGAGAGAAAGGGAGGGAGAGACGAAGGGAGGGATATAGATGGAGGGAGAGATGAAGGGAGGGAGAGAGGAAGGGAGGGAGAGATGAAGGGAGGGAGAGAGGGAGGGAGAGAGGATGGGAGGGAGAGACGAAGGGAGGGAGAGAGGCAGGGAGAGAGGAAGGGAGGAAGAGAAGGAGGAAGTGGGTAGGAAGTGAGGGAAAGAGGAAGGGAGGGAGAGAGGAAGGGAGTGAGAGAGAAGGGGTGAGGGAGAAGAAGGGAGGGAGAGAGGCCATTCCAGAGTTTACAAGCAGTGACAGTAAAGGATTTGTTGTAAATTTCTGTTCTATGAAGTGGAGTTAGTAGTTTACCACATCCTCTGGTATTGCAATGGTGAACTGTATTAATGGTGACAAAATTAGATGAAAGATAACAAGGGATGTTGTTATTTAGATTTTGATACAATAGAGAGAGAAGTTGAAGGTTTCTTCGGCAATTAAGTTTTAGCCAAGAGAGTCGACGGAAGTATTCTGAGACATGGCCAGATTTTTTAAGATTAAATATGAATCTGATGCAGGCGTTATGAGAACGTTGTAGCTTAAGGGAGAGTTCCTTTGATAAGTCCTGGTATACAACATCACAATAATCGAAGTGAGGAAAAGTTAGGGAGGTCACTAGCCGTATTTTTAGTGACGAGGGAATAATGTTAATGAGAGTTACAGTCTTGCAGATTTTTATTATATAATTATTCCAGGTGAACATTTCATTAATTATAATCCCGAGATTTTTTACGATTTTGAAATAGGGTATAACTGAGCCGTTCAAAGACAGAGGAACTGATTCTGCAAGGTTTATAGATGCCAGTTGTTTCGGATAACCGATTAAAATGGCTTGATAAGGAGGAAGGGGGGAGGAAGAGAGGGAGTGAAAAAGGGAGGGCGAGAGGAAGGGAGGGAGACAGATGGAGGGACAGGGGAAGGGAGGGAGAGAGGAAGGGAGGGAGAGAGAGGAAGGGTGGGAGGCAGAGGGAGGAATAGAAGGAGTAAGGGGGGAGGAAGAGAGGGAGAGGAAGAGAGGGAGAGAGGAAGGTAGGGAGAGAGGTAGGGAGGGAGAATGATGGGGGGAGAGAGGAAGGGAGGGAGAGAGGAAGGGAGGGAGAGACGATGAGAGGGAGAGAGGAAGAGAGGGAGAAAGTAAGGGAAGGAGAGAGGAAGAGAGGGAGAGAGGAAGGGAGGATGGGAGGAAGGGGGGGGAGAGGAAGCGAGGAAGAGAGGAAGGGAGAGAGGAAGGGAGGAAGAGAGGAAAGGAGAGAGGAAGGGAGGGAGAGAGTAAGGGAGGGAGAGAGGAAGGGAGGGATACAGATGGAGGAAGAGAGGAAGGGAGGAAATGAAGGAGGAAGGGGGGGAGGAAGGGAGGGAGAGAGGAAGGGACGTAGAGAGGAAAGGAGGGAGAGAGGAAGGGAGGGAGAGAGGAATGGAGGGAGAGAAGAAGGGAGGGAGAGAGGGGGGAGAGATGGAGGGAGAGAGGGAGAGAGGATGGGAGGGAGACAGATGGAGGGAGAGAGGAAGGGAGGGAGAGAGGAAGGGAGGGAGAGAGGAAGGGAGGGAGAGAGGACGGGAGGGAGGATGATGGAGGGAGAGAGGAAGGGAGGAAGAGAGGGAGGATTGGGGGGAGGAAGGGAGGGAGAGGAAGAGAGGGGGAGAGGAAGAGAGGAAGAGAGGAAGGGTGGCAGAGAGGAAGGGAGGGAGACAGATGGAGGGAGAGAGGAAGGGAGGGAGAGATGAAGGGAGGGAGAGAGGGAGGGAGAGAGGATGGGAGGGAGAGACGAAGGGAGGGAAAGAGGCAGGGAGAGAGGAAGGGAGGAAGAGAAGGAGGAAGGGGGTAGGAAGTGAGGGAAAGAGGAAGGGAGGGAGAGAGGAAGGGAGGGAGTGAGAAGGGGAGAGGGAGAAGAAGGGAGGGAGAGAGGCCATTCCAGAGTTTACAAGCAGTGACAGTAAAGGATTTGTTGTAAATTTCTGTTCTATGAAGTGGAGTTAGTAGTTTACCACATCCTCTGGTATTGCAATGGTGAACTGTATTAATGGTGACAAAATTAGATGAAAGATAACAAGGGATGTTGTTATTTAGATTTTGATACAATAGAGAGAGAAGTTGAAGGTTTCTTCGGCAATCAAGTTTTAGCCAGGAGAGTCGACGGAAGTATTCTGAGACATGGCCAGATTTTTTAAGATTAAATATGAATCTGATGCAGGCGTTATGAGAACGTTGTAGCTTAAGGGAGAGTTCCTTTGATAAGTCCTGGTATACAACATCACAATAATCGAAGTGAGGAAAAGTTAGGGAGGTCACTAGCTGTATTTTTAGTGACGAGGGAATAATGTTAATGAGAGTTACAGTCTTGCAGATTTTTATTATATAATTATTCCAGGTGAGCATTTCATTAATTATAATACCGATATTTTTTACGATTTTGCAATAGGGTATAACTGAGCCGTTCAAAGACAGAGGAACTGATTCTGCAAGGTTTATAGATGCCAGTAGTTTCGGATAACCGATTAAAATGGCTTGATAAGGAGGAAGGGGGGAGGAAGGGAGGGAGTTAAAAAGGGATGGAGAGAGGAAGGGAGGGCGAGAGGAAGGGAGGGAGACAGATTAAGGGAGAGGGGAAGTGAGGGAGAGAGGAAGGGAGGGAGAGAGAGGAAGGGAGGGAGAGGAAGGGTGGGAGGCAGAGGGAGGAAGAGAAGGAGGAAGGGAGGAGGAAGAGAGGGAGAGGAACAGAGGGAGAGAGGAAGGGAGGGAGAGGGGTAGGGAGGGAAAATGATGGGGGGAGAGAGGAAGGGAGGGAGAGATGAAGGGAGGGAGAGACGAAGAGAGGGAGAGAGGAATGGAGGGAGAGAGTAAGGGAAGGAGAGAGGAAGAGAGGAAGGGAGAGAGGAAGGGAGGATGAGAGGGAGGGAGGATGAGAGGAAGGGAGGGAGGAAGAGAGGAAGGGAGAGAGGAAGGGAGGGAGAGAGTAAGGGAGGGAGAGAGGAAGGGAGGGATACAGATGGAGGAAGAGAGGAAGGGAGGAAAAGAAGGAGGAAGGGGGGGAGGAAGGGAGGGAGAGAGGAAGGGATGTAGAGAGGAAAGGAGGGAGAGAGGAAGGGAGGGAGAGAGGAATGGAGGGAGAGAAGAAGGGAGGGAGAGAGGGGGGAGAGAGGGAGGGAGAGAGGAAGGGAGGGAGAGAGGATGGGAGGGAGAAAGATGGAGGGAGAGAGGAAGGGAGGAAGAGAAGGAGGAAGGAGGGAGGAAGAGAAGGAGGAAAGGGGGAGGAAGGGAGGGAGAGAGGAATGGAGGGAGAGAGAGAGGAAGGGAGTGAGAGAGGAAGGAAGGGAGAGAGGAAGGATGGGAGGCAGATGGAGGGAGAGAGGTATGGAGGAAGAGAGGGAGGAAGGGGTGGAGGAAGGGAGGGAGAGGAAGAGAGGGAGAGAGGAAGAGAGGGAGAGAGGAAGGGAGGGAGAAAGATGGGGGGAAAGTGGAAGGGAGGAAGAAAGGAAGGGAGGTAGATAGATAGATAGATAGATAATCGTCTTTATTCGGGCGAAATTTAGACCAGAAGGTCCATTCTTACATTTAACCCTTCGTCAATATAATAAACACAAGAAAATGAATAAAATAAGGTATAACAAAATACATTATGTACCTAAATCATACTAATTAAAAAGATTAAATTGAATACAGATTTGTGTTTGTGGAGAAAATCTAGGTAAAAACAGACATGTCCTCCCTAGCAAAACCCACGCAGGAAAACACCCACTAAGAAGGGGGGTGTGAAAAACCTGCGAAAACCCTAGATTGTGTACATATGGTAATACAAAACTACAACATTAAATAGGAAGGAGTATGTACAGTGGGAGAGTTCGTATATACAGCGTAATTATATACCGTCATAAAAAAGTACACGTAAAGGTAATAGCGTAATGTAAACAAGAAATATACAAGTATGCAGAATGAGATGAAATATGCATGAAATATATACAATGAATGAATATAAAGAATGTTGTTGGGGCATGCATATTATAAGAAAGCAGGAAAATATACACATATATATATATACATACATATACATACATATATACATATATACATACATACATACACACACACACATACATACATATGTATACATATAAACAATACACAAAATATATAAAAACAATACAAAATTATATTAAGAAATAGAAAATAATATAAGACAATACAAAAAAAACATGAGTAAGGATAATTTATGGGGAGTGTAAAGAGATGATTAAGGATTACTTTGTTGTTTAAGAAAGTGAGTGACACAGGTGCGTTTGAATGAGTTTAAAGAGGGAGATGTTTTAAAATTCTCATCTAAGTTATTCCAGAGTCGGCAACCGGAGACTTGAAAGGATTTATTGTAGATATTCGTCCTGTGATGAGGAATAAGGAGGTTATTCTTGCCTCTAGTATCCCGCTTGTGTACTGTGTTGATTTCATTGAAGAGGGAAGAGAGGTAGTCAGGTTTGTTATAAGTAAGGATTTTGTACATTTGCATCAGGGTATGTAAGTTCCTTCGAGCGTCAAGTTTGAGCCATGAAAGATTATTGTAATGTTCGCTAATGTGGTCGCTCTTTTTAAGGTCACCGATGAATCTCATGCAGGAGTTTTGTGTGCGTTGAAGTTTTAATGCCAATTCACAGGAGAGATCATTATAAACAACATCACAATAGTCAAAGTGAGGAAATAGGAGTGTGGTCACTAAGAGTTTACGTAAGGAATTAGGTAATAAGTTTTTGAGTTTTTTGAGAGAGTGCAAGGAGGAGTTGATGGTACTACAGATTTTATTGGTATTAGGAGCCCAAGATAGAGTTTCATCTACTATGACACCGAGGTTGACTACTGATTTATTAAAATGCAATGTGGACCCCTCAAGCGATAGAAGAGGAGATTCGCTATGATCTATGGAAGCCAATAGTTTGGGGTGACCGATAATAATAGATTGACTTTTTGCGGGATTGATCTTCAGAAAGTTATTTGAGCTCCAAAGAGAGAGAGAAGCTAGATCAGAGTTGATTTTAGCGACAGCATCGGGAAATTCAGGTACGCGAGAGTGATAGTAGATTTGGAGATCGTCAGCATATAGGTGATAATTACAGTGAGTGAGGGCATTTGAGATATCATTAATGTACAGAGAGAATAGCAGGGGGCCAAGAATAGAACCTTGCGGAACGCCTCTATTTACATTTAAGGGACGAGATGATAAATCATGAGTAATAACCTTTTGAGAGCGGCCATTTAGATATGAGCGAAACCAGTTTCGAGAAGCGAGTGAGAAGTGCAAAAGTTCAAGTTTGCATAGTAGGATGTCTTTGTCGATGGAGTCGAAGGCTTTACTGAAATCCAATAGTGTTAGAATGGTGATTTTTCTCTGATCCATTGCTTTGCGGACGTCGTCCGTTACTTTCAATAGTGCGGTAGCTGTGCTATGCGATTTACGAAAACCAGATTGGAACGGGTCAATGAGATTATTTTTTGAAAGGAAATGAGTTATTTGCTCATGTGCAAGTCTTTCAAACGCCTTGGAGAGAACAGGCAAGAGACTAATTGGTCTGAAATCAGCGTTTTCGTGAGAATTGTTTTTCTTGGGGATAGGACGGACAAGAGCTGATTTCCATGAAGTAGGGTATTTAGATTGAAGAATAGACCAGTTAAAGATATGAGTGATAATGGGGAGAATGATAGGAATTAATTTATTTATTAGTATTATAGATACGCCGTCATCTCCTATTGCAGTTGACTTAATTGCACGAAGTGATTTAGCTACCTGTGGTTGTGTGAGTGGTGTAAATTCAAAGATTGTATTTGAGGTGTGATTGGGTTTGAGGCTACGGATACGTTCAATAGTTTCAGATTTTAGGCCTACATCTACGGTCGTGGGAGGTTTAGTGAAATGAGCGTTAAGCTCGTCAAGGGACAGGTTTGGTAGAAGTTGCATATCTTTATTTTTACCAACACCCAAGTTCCGTAATTTTTTCCATATCGAGGACTGTGTTCGTGCATAGTTGGTTGAATCGTGTACATATTTAATTTTAGCGTTGCGTATAAGTTGTTTTGTTTTATTTCGCAATGATTTATACCGCGATAGTAAATCAGGATCCTTAGATTTCTTAAAATCACGATAAATGCTGTCACGGCGGGACATAATCGATTTTATTTCTGGAGTTAGCCATGCAGCATGTGGCTTTGAGACCCGAATGATTCTGGGAGGGGCAAACTTTTCAAGTAGCTGAGACATATATAAATTAAAAGTCTGAACTTTATCGTCTATGTCTTCTAGGTGCTCGATTAAATGCCAGGGTAGGAGCGCCGCCTCTGATGTTAATAGTGATTCATTAATAGATTTATAGTCGCGAACCTTTAAGAATTTCTGCTTAAGTTTTTGACAACGTAGGGAGTAAGCAATGTAAATCATATCGTGCGAAGAGATACCGGGAGCTGCTAATTGTCCGTATTTAATTATTTTCTCGGGATTTGCCGTAATCGCAAGATCAATCCAAGTGGCGGAGGTTGCCGTATGATTCGTTGGCTGGAGTGGCAAGACGTTTAGCCCTAGGGACTCGAAAGACTGTAAGAGAAAGTTACTTTCATGGTTGGGTACGAGTAAATTAGCATTAAAATCACCAGTGATTATTAAATGTTGAAAGTCTTGAATGTGTTTGGATAGAGTTTCTTCTATATCGGAGAGGTGTCCTATTTTAGGTGGTCGATAAACGATTCCTATGAGGATTTTTACGGAGTTAACTCGCGCGTCAAGTAGAAGGAATTCGGGACGTTTAGAGTACTTAGGTTCACTATGAGCGAGGATATTACATTGAATGTCATTTCTGGCGTAAATTCCTACACCACCACCACCTTTGCCTAAGCGGTCATTTCGAAAAAGCTTGAAGCCAGGAATTTCTACGTGCGAGGAGTCAGTTTCAGGTTTAAGCCAAGTCTCAGCCACGGCAATGATATGAATATTTGTCTTAGATAAAATTAAACGAAGTTCGTCCAAGTGAGCCTGAATGCTTTGGGCGTTGATATAGATAATTTTTAGTGAGCGAGGATGTGGTTTAAGTTCGTTGGAAAGGAGAGATTGAGTGTCGATATGATACCTGGAAATTCGTGTCACGGGTCGGACCTGTGTTGGGTTCATGGGATTTGAGTTGTAGGCGTCGCGGCAGGTGGTGAGTGAGGTAGTTGAGACAAATTCAGAAGCTTCAGGGTTAAGGGGGGAGAGAGTAATGTGGCGAGGGAGACAGAACTCGGGGGCATGTGGGTTAAGCAGGTGTCCTCGGGAGGTCAATAGAGAAGAGTTGGGGGAGGGAGAGGATGAAATGAGAGAAACAGGTAGAGAAGGACAATCGTGAAAGTTGAGACACTTAGCGGGAGAGCAAGGGAGGGGAGTTTGTGAAGGGAAAAATTCAGATGCTTTTGGGTTTAAGGAAAAAGGCGGGGGCGGTTGGGATGTGTCGTGCTGTGAGGATACGATAGGTGTAAGCGTTCGGTTCATAGGCAAGAATTCTCGGGAAGAGGGCATCTCAGTTATAGTAGGAAGTTGAGGAAAAGGAAAAAGGATAGGATAAAAAAGAACTAAAAGAGTTTTTATGGTCAGGAAGTAATCAAAGGTGCAGAGCAGGAGGATGCGTATAAGCCAGATAATTAATAAAAATATGTGCGAAAAAGGCAATTTATAGGATAGCAAGTACAACTACACTTTGAGGAGACACAAGTACTAAACTGAAGGAAACACAAGCACTACACTTTGCATGACGCAAGCACTACACTGAAAGGAGCACACACACTGCACTTGGGAGCTTAGGGAAATGGGCGAGAGAGGGAAAGAAAAAACACTATTGGGAGCACTACTACTATGTGAGGAGCGAGCTATTTGGGTAGAGAGGAAGGGAGGGAGAGAGGAAGGGAGAGAGCGAGGAGGGGAGGGAAAGACAGGCAGACAGACAAACGACTTTATTAAGGCGAAATTGAGACTATGTAGCCCCTTCCTACTTTTTACCCTTACGTCATATAAGTAATTACAATATTTACAAAATAAGAGAAATTAATTACATACAGATTTTAACAAAATACAAAATAATTACAAGTTAATATACTTGTTATTAGATAACCGAGCATTACCAAATAATGTTAGGTTTGTGGGTCATAAAAAACTGTGTATCTGTTATGTATTAACACAGAAAAATTCCCACTACGGAAAACACCTACGAAGAGAAGAGAGGAGTAAAAAACATCGAAAATTTCTAAAATAGTTCAGGGGAAGGAAAATAAAAAAAAATCAATAATATGAAAACAGAGGGAAAATATCATTCAGGAAGAGGAAGGGAGGGAGAGAGGAATTGAGGGAGAGAGGATGGGGGGGGGGAGAGGAAGGGAGGAAGAGAAGGATGGGAGGAAGGGGGGGAGAGAGGAAGCGAGGAAGAGAGGAAGGGGGGAGAGAGGAAGGGAGGGAGAGAGGAAGGGAGGGAGACAGATGGAGGGAGAGAGAAAGGGAGGAAGTGAAGGAGGAAGGGGGGAGGAAGGGAGGGAGAGAGGAAGGGAGGGAGAGAGGAAGGGAGGGAGAGACGAAGGGAGGGATACAGATGGAGGGAGAGATGAAGGGAGGGAGAGAGGAAGGGAGGGAGAGAGGAAGGGAGGGAGAGAGGAAGGGAGGGAGAGAGGACGGGAGGGAGGAAGATGGAGGGAGAGAGGAAGGGAGGAAGAGAGGGAGGATTGGGGGGAGGAAGGGAGGGAGAAGAAGAGAGGGAGAGAGGAATGGAGGGAGAGAGGATTGGAGGGAGAAAGATGGGGGGAAAGTGGAAGGGAGGAAGAAAGGAAGGGAGGTAGAGAGGAAGGGAGGGAGAGAGGAAGGGAGAGAGCGAGGAGGGGAGGGAAAGACAGGCAGACAGACAAACGACTTTATTAAGGCGAAATTGAGACTATGTAGCCCCTTCCTACTTTTTACCCTTACGTCATATAAGTAATTGCAATATTTACAAAATAAGAGAAATTTATTACATACAGATTTTAACAAAATACAAAATAATTACAAGTTAATATACTTGTTATTAGATAACCGAGCATTACCAAATAATGTTAGGTTTGTGGGTCATAAAAAACTGTGTATCTGTTATGTATTAACACAGAAAAATTCCCACTACGGAAAACACCTACGAAGAGAAGAGAGGTGTAAAAAACATCGAAAATTTCTAAAATAGTTCAGGGGAAGGAAAATAAAAAAAAATCAATAATATGAAAACAGAGGGAAAATATCATTCAGGAAGAGGAAGGGAGGGAGAGAGGAATTGAGGTAGAGAGGATAGGGGGGGGGAGAGGAAGGGAGGAAGAGAAGGATGGGAGGAAGGGGGGGAGAGAGGAAGCGAGGAAGAGAGGAAGGGGGGAGAGAGGAAGGGAGGGAGAGAGGAAGGGAGGGAGAGAGGAAGGGAGGGAGAGACGAAGGGAGGGATACAGATGGAGGGAGTGATGAAGGGAGGGAGAGAGGAAGGGAGGGAGAGAGGAAGGGAGGGAGAGACGAAGGGAGGGATACAGATGGAGGGAGTGATGAAGGGAGGGAGAGAGGAAGGGAGGGAGAGAGGAAGGGAGGGAGAGAGGAAGGGAGGGAGAGAGGAAGGGAGGGAGAGACGACGGGAGAGAGGAAGATGGAGGGAGAGAGGAAGGGAGGAAGAGAGGGAGGATTGGGGGGAGGAAGGGAGGGAGAGGAAGAGAGGGAGAGAGGAATGGAGGGAGAGAGGATTGGAGGGAGACAGATGGGGGAGAGAGGAAGGGAGGGATAGATAGACAGACAGACAAACGACTTTATTAAGGCGAAATTGAGACCATGTAATCCCTTCTTACATTTAACCCTTCCGTCATATAAGTAATTACAATATTTACTAAATAAGAGAAATTAATTACATACAGATTTTAACAAAATGCAAATTAATTAGAAGTTAATATATTTGTTATTAGATAACAGAGGATTACCAAATAATGTTAGTTTTGTGGGTCATAAAAAACTGTGTATCAGTTATGTATTAACACAGAAAAATTCCCACTGCGGAAAACACCTACGAAGAGAAGAGTGGTGTAAAAAACTTCGAAAATTTCTAAAATAGTTCAGGGGAAGGAAATGAAAAATAATCAATAATATGAGAAACAGAGAGAAAAAAAACATTCATAAATACAAACATATGTACATACATTTATATCCATATGAGGGAAGGGGGTGAAAGGGGAACCGGGATTGTAGGGTGAGATATGCCTGGGAGATTACATCGTCATTATGATACTGGAAAAATAAATAAAATAAAATTATGAATTTATGCCTAATAAGCGCATTCATGTGACAACCTGAAGGAAAAGATAGAGTGTGGTTCAATGCATGGGAAATGAGAGAAGATGCTTCTAATACAAGCGTTTAAAAGTGCTTAGAGATAGACAGTTTTTATTAACGTTGGAAGGCCATTCCAGAGTTTACAAGCAGTGACAGTAAAGGATTTGTTGTAAATTTCTGTTCTATGAAGTGGAGTTAGTAGTTTTCCACATCCTCTGGTATTGCAATGGTGAACTGTATTAATGGTGACAAAATTAGATGAAAGATAACAAGGGATGTTGTTATTTAGATTTTGATACAATAGAGAGAGAAGTTGAAGGTTTCTTCGGCAATCAAGTTTTAGCCAGGAGAGTCGACGGAAGTATTCTGAGACATGGCCAGATTTTTTAAGATTAAATATGAATCTGATGCAGGCGTTATGAGAACGTTGTAGCTTAAGGGAGAGTTCCTTTGATAAGTCCTGGTATACAACATCACAATAATCGAAGTGAGGAAAAATTAGGGAGGTCACTAGCTGTATTTTTAGTGACGAGAGTATAATGTTAATGAGAGTTACAATCTTGCAGATTTTTATTATATAATTATTCCAGGTGAGCATTTCATTAATTAGAATCCCGAGATTTTTTTACGATTTTGCAATAGGGTATAACTGAGCCGTTCAAAGACAGAGGAACTGATTCTGCAAGGTTTATAGATGCCAGTAGTTTCGGATAACCGATTAAAATGGCTTGATAAGGAGGAAGGGGGGGAGGAAGGGAGGGAGTGAAAAAGGGATGGAGAGAGGAAGGGAGGGCGAGAGGAAGGGAGGGAGACAGATGGAGGGAGAGGGGAAGTGAGGGAGAGAGGAAGGGAGGGAGAGAGAGGAAGGGAGGGAGAGGAAGGGTGGGAGGCAGAGGGAGGAAGAGAAGGAGGAAGGGGGGAGGAAGAGAGGGAGAGAGGAAGGGAGGGAGAGAGGTAGAGAGGGAGAATGATGGGGGGAGAGAGGAAGGGAGGGAGAGAGGAAGGGAGGGAGAGACGAAGAGAGGGAGAGAGGAAGGGAGGCAGAGAGTAAGGGAAGGACAGACAGACAGACAAACGACTTTATTAGGGCGAAATTGAGACTATGTAGTCCCTTCTTACATTTAACCCTTTCGTCATATAAGTAATTACAATATTTACAAAATAAGAGGAATTAAATACATACAGATTTTAACAAAATACAAATTAATTACAAGTTAATATATTTGTTAGTAGATAACAGAGCATTACCAAAGAATGTTAGTTTTGTGGGTCATAAAAAACTGTGTATCGGTCATGTTTTAACACAGAAAAATTCCCACTGCGGAAAACACCTACGAAGAGAAGAGAGGTGTAAAAAACCGCGAAAATTCCTAAATAGTTCAGGGGAAGGAAAAGAAAAAAAAAATCAATAATATGAGAAACAGAGAAAAAAAAACATTCATAAATAAAAACATATGTACATACATTTATATCCATATGAGGGAGGGGGATGAGAGGGGAACAGGGATTGTAGGGTAAGGTATGCCTGGGAGATTACATCGTCATTATGATACAGGAAAAATAAATAAAATAAAATTATAAATTTATGCCTAATAAGCGCAATCTTGTGACAACCTGAAAGAAAAGATAGAAAGTGGTTCAATGCATGGGAAGTGAGAGAAGATGCTTGTAATACAAGCTTTTAAAAGTGCTTAGAGATAGACAGTTTTTATTAACGTTGGAAGGCCATTCCAGAGTTTACAAGCAGTGACAGTAAAGGATTTGTTGTAAATTTCTGTTCTATGAAGTGGAGTTAGTAGTTTATCACATCCTCTGGTATTGCAATGGTGAACTGTATTAATGGTGACAAAATTTGATGAAAGATAACAAGGGATGTTGTTATTTAGAATTTGATACAATAGAGAGAGAAGGTGAAGGTTTCTTCGGGAATCAAGTTTTAGCCAGGAGAGTCGACGGAAGTATTCTGAGACATGGTCAGATTTTTTAAGATTAAATATGAATCTGATGCAGGCGTTATGAGAACGTTGTAGCTTAATGGCGAGTTCCTTTGATAAGTCCTGGTATACAACATCACAATAATCGAAGTGAGGAAAAATTAGGGAGGTCACTAGCTGTATTTTTAGTGACGAGGGAAGAATGTTAACGAGAGGCCTTAGAGAGTGTAAGGAGGAGTTTACCGTCTTGCAGATTTTTATTATATGATTATTCCAGGTGAGCGTTTCATTAATTAGAATCCCGAGATTTTTTACGATTTTGCAATAGGGTATAACTGAGCCGTTCAAAGACAGAGGAACTGATTCTGCAAGGTTTATAGAGTAGTTTCGGATAACCGATTAAAATGGCTTGAGATTTCAAGGGGTTTATGGTGAGAAAATTATCGTAGCTCCATTCTTGAAGTTGGGCCAAGTCATGATTTATGTTAGCTATGGAAAAAGATAAGTTATTGGGTTTTGTGTCTAAGTAGATTTGGAGATCATCGGCGTACAAATGATGCTTGGAGTAAGTTAAGTATTGAGAACAATCATTTATGAATAAAGAGAACAATAGAGGACCTAAAATTGAGCCCTGCGGTACGCCTTGGTTAACATTAAGCCGAGAGGACAAGGAATCGTTGTAGATGACTTGCTGGGAACGGTTGCTAAGGTACGAAGAGAACCACTCTATTGAGGATGAAGAGAATCTCATGCATCGGAGTTTTGCTAGGAGTATGTCTTTATCTACTGAGTCAAACGCTTTACTAAAATCAAGCAATATTAGTACCGTGAGTTTTCTGTCATCCATGTGTCTGCGAATATCATCAGTTATTTTAATTAGCGCGGTGGTGGTGCTATGAGACTTCCGAAAGCCAGATTGATGGGGGTCAAGTAGATGATTAATGTCGAGAAAATCTGCTACCTGTTCGTGTGCAAGTCGCTCCAGGGCTTTTGATAAAGTGGGAAGAAAGCTAATCGGTCGATAGTCATTGTTTGCGGTGAGAGATTTCTTAGGAATTGGGCGGACTAACGCGTGTTTCCATTGCGATGGGAATTTTCCCTGTAATAAAGAGTGGTTGAAAATGTTAGTGAGTACGGGGAGTAATAGATGTATTAATTTGTTTATAATAATTATAGGAATACCATCAGCACCCTGGGCTGTAGTTTTGATTCTGCGTATTGCTGAAAGTACGTTAAATTGCGAAACAGCTTTAAAGTGGAATTGTGGAGAACCGGATGACTCGTTCGCTTTTGCAGTAAGACTACTAATTACTTTGCGTTTTCGTTCTATGTCGATTGTTGTTGGATTCGTCGAGAAGCTCTCGTTAAGAGAATCTAGTGATATGTTTGGAGGTAAGGAAGAATCCTTGGACTTGCCAATTCCAAGGTGTCGCAGATTGTTCCATAAGGCGGATGTTGTAATATTGGAGGCGGATATAGAATAAGCGAATTTTATTTTGGCATTTCTAATCTGTTGCTTGGTTTTGTTTCTAATATTTTTGTAGGTATTGAACGTATTTGGGCATTTATTTGATTTGAAGAGACGAAAAAATTGAATCGCGTCGAGCCATCAATAGTTTTAAATCGGCCGTTATCCACGGGGCGCGAGGTTTAGAGACGCGTGTGGTTTTGATGGGTGCGTATTTATCGAGTAGATGTAAGAGAAAAGTGTTAAGTGCTTCAATTGTTGCGTCTATGTCGTCTGCATATTCAATAGTGTGCCACGGAAGACACGCAGCTTCGGATATTAAACTATCATAGTCAAGGTTTTTAAAATTTCGTTGGGAGATAAATTTCTGCTTAAATTTTGGAGAGTTTAGTGAGTAGGCTAGAAAAATTAAGTCATGGGAGGAAATGCCCGGGACAGGTAATTGACCATGTGTGCAAACTTTATCTGGGTTAGCAGTAACTAATCTACATCTAGACATCTACATCTACAAGTTACCCTGCAATTCACCAAGTTGGTGGGTGGCAGGGGGTGCAATGCACCAAATCCTACCTAAAGATTGTCTAACGCAATTCGAAATTTCCTATTGTGATCTCTTATTGTCCTCGGAAAGAACGAGCCTAGATAACGCTCCGTCCTACAATCGATCTCACGTATTTTATCGTCTCGATCATTTCTACCTATATACGTCGGTGCCACAATTATTCCCACTACCTCCTCTTTTAGACATTCTGACCTATATTTCTCTAGAAGTTTCAACCTTGAGTCCAATCTACGGTCCTCCAGTGATACCCAGTTCAAATCGCTCAATAAAGAGGTGACGCTTTCCTTATGTCCGTACTTTTGTTTTACAAATCTGGCTGCTCTGCGCTGTACTCTTTCTAGTTGAATTATGTGTCCCTTCTCGTACGGATCCCATATGCTCGCTGCGTATTCCACTTGTGGTCTTACCAGTGATAAGTAGCATGTTTCGCGTACTTTCTCTGTAGTGTTCCGTACTATTCTACCTATGAATGCCAGTTTCTTGTTGGCCGCGCCTATAACTCGACGAATGTGCATGTCCCACGAAAGATCTCGACAAATGGTTACTCCTAAATATTTT
>CM054120.1:76204485-76239549 GCA_028673005.1 Tanypteryx hageni
CTCTCCCTCCCTTACTCTCTCCCTCCCTTCCTCTCTCCCTACCTCTCTTCCTCCCTCCCTCTCATCCTCCCTTCCTCTCTCCCTTCCTCTCTTCCTCTCTCCTTCCCTTACTCTCTGCCTCCCTTCCTCTCTCCCTCTCTTCGTCTCTCCCTCCCTTCCTCTCTCCCTCCCTTCCTCTCTCCCCCCAACATTCTCCGTCCCTACCTCTCTCCCTCCCTTCCTCTCTTCCTCCATCTGTATCCCTCCCTTCCTCTCTCCCTCCCTTACTCTCTCCCTCCCTTCCTCTCTCCTTACCCCTCTTCCTCCCTCCCTCTCATCCTCCCTTCCTCTCTTCATCTCTCCTTCCCTTACTCTCTGCCTCCCTTCCTCACTCCCTCTCTTCGTCTCTCCCTCCCTTCCTCTCTCCCTCCCTTCCTCTCTCCCCCCCATCATTCTCCCTCCCTACCTCTCTTCCTCTCCCTCTCTTCCTCCCCCCTTCCTCCTTCTCTTCCTCCCTCTTCCTCCCCCCCTTCCTCTCCCTCCCTTCCTCTCTCTCCCTCCCTTCCTCTCTCTCCCTCCCTTCCTCTCTCCCTCACTTCCCCTCTCCCTCCATCTGTCTCCCTCCCTTCCTCTCGCCCTCCCTTCCTCTCTCCCTCTCTTCCTCTCCCTCCCTTCCTCCCCCCAATCCTCCCTCTCTTCCTCCCTTCCTCTCTCCCTCCATCTTCCTCCCTCCCGTCCTCTCTCCCTCCCTTCCTCTCTCCCTCCCTTCCTCTCTCCCTCCCTTCCTCTCTCCCTCCCTTCATCTCTCCCTCCATCTGTATCCCTCCCTTCGTCTCTCCCTCCCTTCCTCTCTCCTCCCTTCCTCCCCCCTTCCTCCTTCACTTCCTCCCTTTCTCTCTCCCTCCATCTGTCTCCCTCCCTTCCTCTCTCCCTCCCTTCCTCTCTCCCTCCCTTCCTCTCTCCCCCCCTTCCTCTCTTCCTCGCTTCCTCTCTCCCCCCCTTCCTCCCCTCCTTCTCTTCCTCCCTTCCTCTCTCCCTCCATCTGTCTCCCTCCCTTACTCTCTCCCTCTCTTCCTCTTTCCCTCCCTTCGTCTCCCTTCCTCCTTCTCTTCCTCCCTTCCTCTCTCCCTCCCATTCTCTCTCCCTCCCTTCCTCTCTCCCTCCTATCCTCTCTCCCTCCCTTCCTCTCTCCCTCCATTCCTCTCCCCCTCCCTTCCTTTTTCCCTCCCTTCCTCCACCCTTCCTCCTTCTCTTCCTACCTTCCTCTCTCCCTCCATCTGTCTCCCTCCCTTCTTCTCTCCCACTCTTCCTCTCTCCCTCCCTTCCTCCCATCTTCTCTCCCTCCCTTCCTCTCTCCCTCCCTTCCTCTCTCCATCCTTTCCTCTCTCCTTCCATTACTCCCCCCTTCCTCCTTCTCTTCCTCCCTTCCTCTCTTCCTCCATCTGTCTCCTTCCCTTCCACTCTCCCTCCCTTCCTCTCTCCCTTCACCTCTTCCTCCCTCCCTCTCATCCTCTCTTCCTCTCTCCCTCCTTTCCTCTCTCCCTCCCTTCTTCTCTCCCTCCCCTTCTCTCTCCATCCCTTACTCTCTCCCTCCCTTCCTCTTTCCCTCACTTCCTCCCCCCCTTCCTCCTTCTCTTCCTCCCTTCCTCTCTCCCTCCATCTGTCTATCTCCCTTCCTCTCTCCCTCCCTTCCACTCTCCCTCCCTTCCTATCTCCCTCCCTTCCTCTTTCCCTCCCTACCTCTCACCCTCCCTTCCTCTCTTCCTCCATCTGTCTCCCTCCCTTCCTCTCTCCCTCCCTTCCTCTCTTCCTCCCTTCCTCTCTCCCTCCCTTCCTCTCTCCCTCCCTTCCTATCTCCCTCTCTCCCTCCCTTCCTCTCACCCTCCCTTCCTCTCTCCCTCCCTTCCTCTCTCCTTCCCTTCCTCTCTCCCACCCTTCCACTCTCCCTCCCTTCCTCTCCCCCTTCCTTCCTCTCTTCATCCCTTAATCTCTCCCTCCCTTCCTCCCTCCCTCACATCCTCTCACTCTCCCTTCCTCCCCCCTTCCTCATTCTCTTCCTACCTTCCTGTCTCCCTCCATCTGTCTCCCTCCCTTCTTCTCTGCCTACCTTCCTCTCTCCTTCCCTTCCTCTCTCCCTCCCATCCTCTCTCCCCCCTTCCTCTCTCCCTCCCTTTCTCTCTCCCTCCCTTCCTCTCTCCCTCCCTTCCTCTCTCCCTTTCTCTCTCCCTTCCTCTCTCCCTCCCTTCCTCTCTCCCCTCACTTTCTCTCTCCTTCCCTTTCTTCTATTTTTTGTATTTTTTTTGTGTTGTTTTTATTTTTTTTGCTATTGTTTTATATTATTTTATCTTGTATTATATTATTTATGTATTTTATATCTTTTCCTGCTTTCTTATAATATGCATGCCCCAACAACATTCTTTATATTCATTCATTGTATATATTTCATGTATATTTCATCTCATTCTGCATACTTGTATATTTCTTGTTTACATTACGCTATTACCTTTACGTGTACTTTTTTATGACGGTATATAATTACGCTGTATATACGAACTCTCCCACTGTACATACTCCTTCCTATTTAATGTTGTAGTTTTGTATTACCATATGTACACTATCTAGGGTTTTCGCAGGTTTTTCACACCCCCCTTCTTAGTGGGTGTTTTCCTGCGTGGGTTTTTCTAGGGAGGATATGTTTGTTTTTACCTTGATTTTCCCCACAAACACAAATCTGTATTCAATTTTATCTTTTTAATTAGTATGATTTAGGTACATAATGTTTATATAATGTATTTTGTTATACCTTATTTTATTCATTTTCAGGTGATTATTATATTGACGAAGGGTTAAATGTAAGAATGGACCTTCTGGTCTAAATTTCGCCCGAATAAAGACGGATGTCTATCTATCTATCTATCTATCCCTTCCTCTCTCGCTCCTTTTCTCTCTCCCTCCCTTCCTCTCTCCCTCCCTTCCTCTCTCCCTCCTTTCCTCTTTCCCTCCCTTCCTCCCCCTTTCCTCCTTCTCTTCCTCCCTTTCTCTCTCCCTCCATCTGTTTCCCTCCCTTCCTCTTCCTGAATGTTTTTTTCCCTCAGTTTCTCATATTATTGATTTTTTTTTCTTTCCTTCCCCTGAAATATTTTAGAAATTTTCGCGGCTATTTACACCTCACTTCTCTTCGTAGGTGTTTTCCGCAGTGGGAATTTTTCTTTGTTAATACATAACTGATACAATGTTTTTTATGACCCACAAAACTAACATTATTTGGTAATGCTCTGTTATCTAATAACAAATATATTAACTTGTAATTAATTTGTATTTTGTTAAAATCTGTATGTAATTAATTTCTCTTATTTTGTAAATATTGTAATTACTTATATGACGTAAGGGTAAAAAGTAGGAAGGGGCTACATAGTCTCAATTTCGCCTTAATAAAGTCGTTTGTCTGTCTGCCTGTCTTTCCCTCCCTTCCTCTCTCCCTCCCTTCCTCTCTCTCTCCCTTCTCTCCCTCCCTTCCTCTATTCCTCCCTTCCTCTCTTCCTCCCTCCTATCTCCCTCCCTTCCTCTCTCCCACCCTTCCTCTCCCCCTTCCTCCCTCTCTCCCTCCCTTCCTCTCTCCCTCCCTTCCTCCCCCATCCACCTTCTCTTCCTCCCTACCTCTCTCCCTCCCCACCTTCCTCCTTCTCCTCCTCCCTTCCTCTCTCCCTCCATCCGTCTCCCTCCCTTCCTCTCTCCCTCCCCTACTCTCTCCCTCCCTTCCTCTCTACCTCCCTTCCTTTCTTCCTCCCTTCTTCTTTCCCCCCATCTTTCTCCCTCCCTTCCTCTCTCCCTCCCTTCCTCTCTCCCTCTCTTCCTCTACCTCCCTTCCTCCACCCCTTCCTCCCTCTCTTCCTCCCTACCTCTCTCCCTCCATCTGCCTCCCTCCCTTCCTCTCTCCCTCCCTTCCTCTCTCCCTCCCATAATCTCTCTCTCCCTCCATTCCTCTCTCCCTCCCTTCCTCCCCCCTTCCTCCTTCTCTTCCTCACTTCCTGTCTCCCTCCCCTCCTTCCTCATTCTCTTCCTCCCTTCCTTTCTCCCTCCATCTGTCTCCCTCCCTCTCTCCCTCCCTTCCTCTCTCCCTCCCTTCCTATCTCCCTCCCTTCCTCTCACCCTCCCTTCCTCCCCCCTTCCTAGGGTTAAATGTAAGAAGGGACTACATAGTCTCAATTTCGCCCTAATAAAGTCGTTTGTCTGTCTGTCTGTCTGTCCTCCTTCTCTTCCTACCTTCCTCTATCCCTCCATCTGTCTCCCTCCCTTCCACTCTCCCTCCCTTCCTGTCTCCCTTCACCTCTTCCTCGCTCCCTCTCATCCTCCCTTCCTATCTCCCTCCCTTCCTCTCTCCCTCCCTTCTTCTCTCCCTCCCCTTCTCTCTCCCTCCCTACCTCTCTCCCTCCCTTCCTCTTTCCCTCACTTCCTCCCCCCCTTCCTCCTTCTCTTCCTCCCTTCCTCTCTCCCTCCATCTGTCTATCTCCCTTCCTCTCTCCCTCCCTTCCACTCTCCCTCCCTTCCTATCTCCCTCCCTTCCTCTTTCCCTCCCTACCTCTCACCCTCCCTTCCTCTCTCCCTCCATCTGTCTCCCTCCATTCCTCTCTCCCTCCCGTCCTCTCTTCCTCCCTTCCTCTCTCCCTCCTTTCCTCTCTCCCTCCTTTCCTCTCTTTCTCCCTCCCTCGCTCCCTCCCTTCCTCTCTCCCTTCCTTCCTCTCTCCCTCCCTTCCTCTCTCCTTCCCTTCCTCTCTCCCACCCTTCCACTCTCCCTCCCTTCCTCTCCCCCTTCCTTCCTCTCTTCATCCCTTAATCTCTCCCTCCCTTCCTCCCTCCCTCACATCCTCTCACTCTCCCTTCCTCCCCCCTTCTTCATTCTCTTTCTACCTTCCTCTCTCCCTCCATCTGTCTCCCTCCCTTCTTCTCTGCCTACCTTCCTCTCTCCTTCCCTTACTCTCTCCCTCCCATCCTCTCTCCCCCCCCTTCCTCTCTCCCTCCCTTTCTCTCTCCCTTCCTTCCTCTCTCCCTTCCTTCCTCTCTTCCTTCCTCTCTCCCTTCCTCTCTCCCTCCCTTCCTCTCTCCCTCCCTTCCTCTCTCCCTCCCTTAATCTCTCCCTCCCTTCATCTCTCCCTCCATCTGTATCCCTTCCTTCGTCTTTCCCTCCCTTCCTCTCTCCCTCCTTTCCTCCCCCCTTCCTCCTTCGCTTCCTCCCTTTTTCTCTCCCTCTATCTCTCTCCCTTCCTTCCTCTCTCCCTCCCTTCCTCTCTCCCCCCTTCCTCTCTTCCTCGCTTCCTCTCTCTTCCCCTTTCTCCCCTCCTTCTCTTCCTCCCTTCCTCTCTCCCTCCATCTGTCTCCCTCCCTTCCTCCCTCCCTCTCTTCCTCTTTCCCTCCCTTCCTCCCCCTTCCTCCTTCCCTTCCTCCCTTCCTTTCACCCTCCATCTGTCTCCCTACCTTCCTCTCTCCCTCTCTTCCTCTCCCTCCCTTCCTCCCCCCAATCCTCACTCTCTTCCTCCCTTCCTCTCTCTTTCCATCTTCCTCCCTCCCGTCCTCTCTCCCTCCCTTCCTCTCTCCCTCCCATCCTCTCTCCCTCCCTTCGACTCCCTCCCTTCCTCTCTCCCTCCCTTCATCTCTCCCTCCATCTGTATCCCTCCCTTCGTCTCTCCCTCCCTTCCTCTCTCCCTCCCTTCCTTCCCCCTTCCTCCTTCACTTCCTCCCTTTCTCTCTCCCTCCATCTGTCTCCCTCCCTTCCTCTCTCCCTCCCTTCCTCTCTCCCCCCTTCCTCTCTGCTTCGCTTCCTCTCTCCCCCCCTTCCTCCCCTCCTTCTCTTCCTCCCTTCCTCTCTCCCTCCATCTGTCTCCTCCCTTCCTCTCTCCCTCCCTTCCTCATTCCCTTCCTCTCTCTCTTCCTCTCTCCCTCCATCAGTCTCTCTCCCTCCCTTCCTCTCTCTCTCGCTTCCTCTCTCCCTCTCTTCCTTTCTCCCTCCATTCTACTCTCCCTTCCTTCCTCTCTCCCTCCCTTCCTCTCTCCCTCCTTTCCTCTCCCCCTTCCTCCCTCTTTTCCTTCCTTCCTCACTCCTTCTCTTCCTCTCTCCCTCCCTTCCTCCCCCCTTCCTCCTTCTCTTCCTCCCTTCCTCTCTCCCTCCCCCTTCCTCATTCTCTTCCTCCCTTCCTTTCTCCCTCCATCTGTCTCCCTCCCTCTCTCCCTCCCTTCCTCTCTCCCTTACTTCCTATCTCCCTCCCTTCCTCTCACCCTCCCCTTCCTCTCTCCCTCCCTTCCTCTCTCCTTCCCTTCCTCTCCCTCCCTTCCTCTCTCCCTCCCCTTATCTCACCCTCCATCTGTATTCCTCCCTTCGTCTCTCCCTCCCTTCCTCTCTCCCTCTCTCCCTCCCCCCTTCCTCCTTCACTTCCTCCCTTTCTTTCTCCCTCCATCTGTCTCCCTCCCTTCCTCTCTCCCTCCCTTACTCTCTCCCTCCCTTCCTCTCTCCCTACCTCTCTTCCTCCCTCCCTCTCATCCTCCCTTCCTCTCTCCCTTCCTCTCTTCCTCTCTCCTTCCCTTACTCTCTGCCTCCCTTCCTCTCTCCCTCTCTTCGTCTCTCCCTCCCTTCCTCTCTCCCTCCCTTCCTCTCTCCCCCCAACATTCTCCGTCCCTACCTCTCTCCCTCCCTTCCTCTCTTCCTCCATCTGTATCCCTCCCTTCCTCTCTCCCTCCCTTACTCTCTCCCTCCCTTCCTCTCTCCTTACCTCTCTTCCTCCCTCCCTCTCATCCTCCCTTCCTCTCTTCATCTCTCCTTCCCTTACTCTCTGCCTCCCTTCCTCACTCCCTCTCTTCGTCTCTCCCTCCCTTCCTCTCTCCCTCCCTTCCTCTCTCCCCCCATCATTCTCCCTCCCTACCTCTCTTCCTCTCCCTCTCTTCCTCCCCCCTTCCTCCTTCTCTTCCTCCCTCTGCCTCCCACCCTTCCTCTCCCTCCCTTCCTCTCTCTCCCTCCCTTCCTCTCTCCCTCACTTCCCCTCTCCCTCCATCTGTCTCCCTCCCTTCCTCTCGCCCTCCCTTCCTCTCTCCATCCCTTTTTCACTCCCTCCCTTCCTCCCCCCTTCCTCCTTATCAAGCCATTTTAATCGGTTATCCGAAACTACTGGCATCTATAAACCTTGCAGAATCAGTTCCTCTGTCTTTGAACGGCTCAGTTATACCCTATTGCAAAATCGTAAAAAATCTCGGGATTCTAATTAATGAAATGCTCACCTGGAATAATTATATAATAAAAATCTGCAAGATTGTAACTCTCATTAACATTATTCTCTCGTCACTAAAAATACAGCTAGTGACCTCCCTAATTTTTCCTCACTTCGATTATTGTGATGTTGTATACCAGGACTTATCAAAGGAACTCTCCCTTAAGCTACAACGTTCTCATAACGCCTGCATCAGATTCATATTTAATCTTAAAAAATCTGGCCATGTCTCAGAATACTTCCGTCGACTCTCCTGGCTAAAACTTGATTGCCGAAGAAACCTTCAACTTCTCTCTCTATTGTATCAAAATCTAAATAACAACATCCCTTGTTATCTTTCATCTAATATAGTCACCATTAATACAGTTCACCATTGCAATACCAGAGGATGTGGAAAACTACTAACTCCACTTCATAGAACAGAAATTTACAACAAATCCTTTACTGTCACTGCTTGTAAACTCTGGAATGGCCTTCCAACGTTAATAAAAACTGTCTATCTCTAAGCACTTTTAAACGCTTGTATTAGAAGCATCTTCTCTCATTTCCCATGCATTGAACCACACTCTATCTTTTCCTTCAGGTTGTCACATGAATGCGCTTATTAGGCATAAATTCATAATTTTATTTTATTTATTTTTCCAGTATCATAATGACGATGTAATCTCCCAGGCATATCTCACCCTACAATCCCGGTTCCCCTTTCACCCCCTTCCCTCATATGGATATAAATGTATGTACATATGTTTGTATTTATGAATGTTTTTTTTCTCTCTGTTTCTCATATTATTGATTATTTTTCATTTCCTTCCCCTGAACTATTTTAGAAATTTTCGATGTTTTTTACTTCGTAGGTGTTTTCCGCAGTGGGAATTTTTCTGTGTTAATACATAACTGATACACAGTTTTTTTATGACCCACAAAACTAACATTATTTGGTAATCCTCTGTTATCTAATAACAAATATATTAACCTTCTAATTAATTTGCATTTTGTTAAAATCTGTATGTAATTAATTTCTCTTATTTAGTAAATATTGTAATTACTTATATGACGGAAGGGTTAAATGTAAGAAGGGATTACATGGTCTCAATTTCGCCTTAATAAAGTCGTTTGTCTGTCTGTCTATCTATCCCTCCCTTCCACTCTCCCCCATCTGTCTCCCTCCAATCCTCTCTCCCTCCATTCCTCTCTCCCTCTCTTCCTCTCCCTCCCTTCCTCCCCCCAATCCTCCCTCTCTTCCTCCCTTCCTCTCTCCCTCCATCTTCCTCTCTCCCGTCGTCTCTCCCTCCCTTCCTCTCTCCCTCCCTTCCTCTCTCCCTCCCTTCCTCTCTCCCTCCCCTTCCTCTCTCCCTCCCTTCATCACTCCCCTCCATCTGTATCCCTCCCTTCGTCTCCTCTCCCTCCCTTCCCTCTCTCCCTCCCTTCCTCTCTCCCTCCCTTCCTCCCCCCTTCCTCCTTCACTTCCTCCCTTTCTCTCTCCCTCCATCTGTCTCCCTCCCTTCCTCTCCTCCCTCCCTTCCTCTCTCCCCCCTTCCTCTCTTCCTCGCTTCCTCTCTCCCCCCCTTCCTCCCATCCTTCTCTTCCTCCCTTCCTCTCCCCCCCCCCATCCTCTCTACCTCAATTCCTCTCTCCCTCCCTTCCTCTTCCTGAATGATATTTTCCCTCCTGTTTTCATATTATTGATTTTTTTTTATTTTCCTTCCCCTGAACTATTTTAGAAATTTTCGATGTTTTTTACACCTCTCTTCTCTTCGTAGGTGTTTTCCGTAGTGGGAATTTTTCTGTGTTAATACATAACAGATACACAGTTTTTTTATGACCCACAAACCTAACATTATTTGGTAATGCTCGGTTATCTAATAACAAGTATATTAACTTGTAATTATTTTGTATTTTGTTAAAATCTGTATGTAATTAATTTCTCTTATTTTGTAAATATTGCAATTACTTATATGACGTAAGGGTAAAAAGTAGGAAGGGGCTACATAGTCTCAATTTCGCCTTAATAAAGTCGTTTGTCTGTCTGCCTGTCTTTCCCTCCCCTCCTCGCTCTCTCCCTTCCTCTCTCCCTCCCTTCCTCTCTACCTCCCTTCCTTTCTTCCCCCCTTCCACTTTCCCCCCATCTTTCTCCCTCCAATCCTCTCTCCCTCCATTCCTCTCTCCCTCTCTTCTTCTCCCTCCCTTCCTCCCCCCAATCCTCCTCTCTTCCTCCCTTCCTCTCTCCCTCCATCTTCCTCCCTCCCGTCCTCTCTCCCTCCCTTCCTCTCTCCCTCCCTTCCTCTCTCCCTCCCTTCCTCTCTCCCTCCCTTCATCTCTCCCTCCATCTGTATCCCTCCCTTCGTCTCTCCCTCCCTTCCTCTCTCTCCCTCCCTTCCTCTCTCCCTCCCTTCCTCCCCCCTTCCTCCTTCACTTCCTCCCTTTCTCTCTCCCTCCATCTGTCTCCCTCCCTTCCTCTCTCCCTCCCTTCCTCTCTCCCCCCTTCCTCTCTTCCTCGCTTCCTCTCTCCCCCCCTTCCTCTCTACCTCCCTTCCTTTCTTCCTCCCTTCCACTTTCCCCCCATCTTTCTCCCTCCCTTCCTCTCTCCCTCTCTTCCTCTCTCCCTCTCTTCCTCTCCCTCCCTTCCTCCACCCCTTCCTCCCTCTCTTCCTCCATACCTCTCTCCCTCCATCTGCCTCCCATCCTTCCTCTCTCCCTTCCTTCCTCTCTCACTCCCTTCCTCTCTCTCTCCCTCCATTCCTCTCTCCCTCCCTTCCTCCCCCTTTCCTCCTTCTCTTCCTCCCTCCTTCCTCCTTCTCTTCCTCCCTTCCTCTCTCCCTCCATCTGTCTCCCTCCCATCCTCTCTCCCTCCCTTCCTCTCTCCCTCCCTCTCTCCCCCCTCTCTCCCTCCCTTCTTCTCTCCCTCCATTCCTCTCTCCCTCCCTTCCTCTCTCCCTCCTTTCCTCTCTACATCCCTTCCTCTCTCCCTCCCTTCCTCCCCCCCTTCCTCCTTCTTTTCCTCCCTTCCTCTCTTCCTCCATCTGTATCCCTCCCTTCCTCTCTCCCTCCCTTACTCTCTCCCTCCCTTCCTCTCTCCCTTCCTCTCTTCCTCCCTCCCTCTCATCCTCCCTTCCTCTCTCCCTCTCTTTCTCTCTCCTTCCCCTTACTCTCTCCCTCTCTTCCTCTCTCCCTCTCATCGTCTCTCCCTCCCTTCCTCTCTCCCTCCCTTCCTCTCTCCCCCAATCATTCTCCCTTCCTACCTCTCTCCCTACCTTCCTCTCTCCCTCTCTTCCTCTCCCTCTCTTCATCCCCCCCGACTCCTTCTCTTCCTCCCTCTGCCTCCCACCCTTCCTCTCCCTCCCTTCCTCTCTCTCCCCTCCTTCCTCTCTCCCTCCCTTCCCCTGTCCCTCCATCTGTCTCCCTCCCTTCCTCTCGCCCTCCCTTTTTCACTCCCTCCCTTCCTCCACCCTTCCTCCTTATCAAGCCATTTTAATCGGTTATCCGAAACAACTGGCATCTATAAACCTTGCAGAATCAGTTCCTCTGTCTTTGAACGGCTCAGTTATACCCTATTGCAAAATCGTAAAAAATATCGGGATTATAATTAATGAAATGCTCACCTGGAATAATTATATAATAAAAATCTGCAAGACTGTAACTCTCATTAACATTATTCCCTCGTCACTAAAAATACAGCTAGTGACCTCCCTAACTTTCCTCACTTCGATTATTGTGATGTTGTATACCAGGACTTATCAAAGGAACTCTCCCTTAAGCTACAACGTTCTCATAACGCCTGCATCAGATTCATATTTAATCTTAAAAAATCTGGCCATGTCTCAGAATACTTCCGTCGACTCTCCTGGCTAAAACTTGATTGCCGAAGAAACCTTCAACTTCTCTCTCTCTTGTATCAAAATCTAAATAACAACATCCCTTGTTATCTTTCATCTAATTTTGTCACCATTAATACAGTTCACCATTGCAATACCAGAGGATGTGGTAAACTACTAACTCCACTTCATAGAACAGAAATTTACAACAAATCCTTTACTGTCACTGCTTGTAAACTCTGGAATGGCCTCTCTCCCTCCCTTCTTCTCCCTCTCCCATTCTCACTCCCTCCCTTCCTCTCTCCCTCCCTTCCTCTTTCCCTCACTTCCTACCCCCTTCCTCCTTCTCTTCCTCCCTTCCTCTCTCCCTGCCTCTTTCCCTCCCTTCGTCTCTCCCTTCCATCCTCTCTCCCTCCCTCTCTCCCTCCCTTCATCTCTCCCTCCCTTCCTCTCTCCCTCCATCTGTCTCCCTCCCTTCCTCTCTCCCACCCTTCCTCTCTTCCTCCCTTCCTCTCTCCCTCCCTTCCTCTCTCCCTCCCTTCCTCTCTCCCTCCCTTCCTCTCTCCCTCCCTTCCTCTCTCCTACCCTTCCTCTCTCCTTCCCTTCCTCTCTCCCATCCTTCCACTCTCCCTCCCTTCCTCTCTTCATCCCTTAATCTCTCCCTCCCTTCCTCCCTCCCTCACATCATCTCACCCTCCCTTCCTCCCCCCTTCCTCATTCTCTTCCTACCTTCCTCTCTCCCTCCATCTGTCTCCCTCCCTTCTTCTCTGCCTACCTTCCTCTCTCCTTCCCTTCCTCTCTCCCTCCCATCCTCTCTCCCCCCCCTTCCTCTCTCCTCCATTTCTCTCTCCCTCCCTTCCTCTCTCCCTCCCTTCCTCTCTCCCTTCCTCTCTCCCTTCCTCTCTCCCTCCCTTCCTCTCTCCCTCCCATCCTCTCTCCTCTCTCCCCCCCTTCCTCTCTCCCTCCCTTTCTCTCTCCCTCCCTTCCTCTCTCCCTCCCTTCCTCTCTCCCTCCCTTCCTCTCTCCCTTCCTCTCTCATCCTCTCTCCCACCCTTACTCTCTCCCTCACTTTCTCTCTCCCTCCCTTCCTCTCTCGCTCCTTTTCTCTCTCCCTCCCTTCCTCTCTCCCTCCTTTCCTCTTTCCCTCCCTTCCTCCCCCCTTTCTCCTGCTCTTCCTCCCTTCCTCTCTCCCTCCATCTGTTTCCCTCCCTTCCTCTTCCTGAATGTTTTTTTCCCTCTGTTTCTCATATTATTGATTTTATTTCTTTCCTTCCCCTGAAATATTTTAGAAATTTTCGCGGTTATTTACACCTATCTTCTCTTCGTAGTTGTTTTCCGCAGTGGGAATTTTTCTGTGTTAATACATAACTGATACACAGTTTTTTATGACCCACAAAACTAACATTATTTGGTAATCCTCTGTTATCTAATAACAAATATATTAACTTCTAATTAATTTGCATTTTGTTAAAATCTGTATGAAATAAATTTCTCTTATTTAGTAAATATTGTAATTACTTATATGACGGAAGGGTTAAATGTAAGAAGGGATTACATAGTCTCAATTTCGCCCTAAAAACTCGTTTGTCTGTCTGTCTATCTATCCCTCCCTTCCTCTCTCCCCCCATCTGTCTACCTCCCATCCTCTCTCCCTCCATTCCTCTCTCCCTCTCTTCCTCTCCCCCTCTCTTCCTCTCCCTCCCTTCCTCCCCCCAATCCTCCCTCTCTTCCTCCCTTCCTCTCTCCCTCCATCATCCTCCCTCCCGTCCTCTCTCCCTCCCTTCCTCTCTCCCTCCCTTCCTCTCTCCCTCCCTTCCTCTCTCCCTCCCTTCATCTCTCCCTCCATCTGTATCCCTCCCTTCGTCTCTCCCTCCCTTCCTCTCTCCCTCCCTTCCTCTCTCCCTCCCTTCCTCCCCACTTCCTCCTTCACTTCCTCCCTTTCTCTCTCCCTCCATCTGTCTCCCTCCCTTCCTCTCTCCCTCCCTTCCTCTCTCCCCCCTTCCTCTCTTCCTCGCTTCCTCTCTCCCCCCCTTCCTCCCATCCTTCTCTTCCTCCCATCCTCTCTCCCTCCATCTGTCTCTCTCCCTTCCTCTCTCCCTCTCTTCCTCTTTCCCTCCCTTCCTCCCACTTCCTCCTTCTCTCCCTCCCTTCCTCTCCCCCCCCCCATCCTCTCTCCCTCAATTCCTCTCTCCTTCCCTTCCTCTTCCCGAATGATATTTTCCCTCTGTTTTCATATTATTGATTTTTTTTTATTTTCCTTCCCCTGAGCTATTTTAGAAATTTTCGATGTTTTTTACACCTCTCTTCTCTTCGTAGGTGTTTTCCGTAGTGGGAATTTTTCTGTGGTAATACATAACAGATACACAGTTTTTTATGACCCACAAAACTAACATTATTTGGTAATGCTCGGTTATCTAATAACAAATATATTAACTTGTAATTAATTTGTATTTTGTTAAAATCTGTATGTAATTAATTTCTCTTATTTTGTAAATATTGTAATTACTTATATGACGTAAGGGTAAAAAGTAGGAAGGGGCTACATAGTCTCAATTTCGCCTTAATAAAGTCGTTTGTCTGTCTGCCTGTCTTTCCCTCCCCTCCTCGCTCTCTCCCTTCCTCTCTCCCTCCTTCCTCTCTACCTCCCTTCCTTTCTTCCTCCCTTCCACTTTCCCCCCATCTTTCTCCCTCCCTTCCTCTCTCCCTCTCTTCCTCTCTCCCTCTCTTCCTCTCCCTCCCTTCCTCCACCCCTTCCTCCCTCTCTTCCTCCATACCTCTCTCCCTCCATCTGCCTCCCATCCTTCCTCTCTCCCTTCCTTCCTCTCTCACTCCCTTCCTCTCTCTCTCCCTCCATTCCTCTCTCCCCTCCCTTCCTCCCCCTTTCCTCCTTCTCTTCCTCCCTCCTTCCTCCTTCTCTTCCTCCCTTCCTCTCTCCCTCCATCTGTCTCCCTCCCATCCTCTCTCCCTCCCTTCCTCTCTCCCTCCCTCTCTCCCCCCTCTCTCCCTCCCTTCCTCCCCCTTTCCTCCTTCTCTTCCTCCCTCCTTCCTCCTTCTCTTCCTCCCTTCCTCTCTCCCTCCATCTGTCTCCCTCCTCTCTCCCTCTCTTCCTCTCTCCCTCTCTTCCTCTCCCTCCCTTCCTCCACCCCTTCCTCCCTCTCTTCCTCCATACCTCTCTCCCTCCATCTGCCTCCCATCCTTCCTCTCTCCCTTCCTTCCTCTCTCACTCCCTTCCTCTCTCTCTCCCTCCATTCCTCTCTCCCTCCCTTCCTCCCCCTTTCCTCCTTCTCTTCCTCCCTCCTTCCTCCTTCTCTTCCTCCCTTCCTCTCTCCCTCCATCTGTCTCCCTCCCATCCTCTCTCCCTCCCTTCCTCTCTCCCTCCCTCTCTCCCCCCTCTCTCCCTCCCTTCTTCTCTCCCTCCATTCCTCTCTCCCTCCCTTCCTCTCTCCCTCCTTTCCTCTCTACATCCCTTCCTCTCTCCCTCCCTTCCTCCCCCCCTTCCTCCTTCTTTTCCTCCCTTCCTCTCTTCCTCCATCTGTATCCCCTCCCTTCCTCTCTCCCTCCCTTACTCTCTCCCTCCCTTCCTCTCTCCCTTCCTCTCTTCCTCCCTCCCTCTCATCCTCCCTTCCTCTCTCCCTCTCTTTCTCTCTCCTTCCCTTACTCTCTCCCTCTCTTCCTCTCTCCCTCTCATCGTCTCTCCCTCCCTTCCTCTCTCCCTCCCTTCCTCTCTCCCCCCATCATTCTCCCTTCCTACCTCTCTCCCTACCTTCCTCTCTCCCTCTCTTCCTCTCCCTCTCTTCCTCCCCCCTTACTCCTTCTCTTCCTCCCTCTGCCTCCCACCCTTCCTCTCCCTCCCTTCCTCTCTCTCCCTCCCTTCCTCTCTCCCCTCCCTTCCCCTGTCCCTCCATCTGTCTCCCTCCCTTCCTCTCGCCCTCCCTTTTTCACTCCCTCCCTTCCTCCACCCTTCCTCCTTATCAAGCCATTTTAATCGGTTATCCGAAACAACTGGCATCTATAAACCTTGCAGAATCAGTTCCTCTGTCTTTGAACGGCTCAGTTATACCCTATTGCAAAATCGTAAAAAATATCGGGATTATAATTAATGAAATGCTCACCTGGAATAATTATATAATAAAAATCTGCAAGACTGTAACTCTCATTAACATTATTCCCTCGTCACTAAAAATACAGCTAGTGACCTCCCTAACTTTTCCTCACTTCGATTATTGTGATGTTGTATACCAGGACTTATCAAAGGAACTCTCCCTTAAGCTACAACGTTCTCATAACGCCTGCATCAGATTCATATTTAATCTTAAAAAATCTGGCCATGTCTCAGAATACTTCCGTCGACTCTCCTGGCTAAAACTTGATTGCCGAAGAAACCTTCAACTTCTCTCTCTATTGTATCAAAATCTAAATAACAACATCCCTTGTTATCTTTCATCTAATTTTGTCACCATTAATACAGTTCACCATTGCAATACCAGAGGATGTGGTAAACTACTAACTCCACTTCATAGAACAGAAATTTACAACAAATCCTTTACTGTCACTGCTTGTAAACTCTGGAATGGCCTCTCTCCCTCCCTTCTTCTCCCTCTCCCCTTCTCACTCCCTCCCTTCCTCTCTCCCTCCCTTCCTCTTTCCCTCACTTCCTACCCCCTTCCTCCTTCTCTTCCTCCCTTCCTCTCTCCCTGCCTCTTTCCCTCCCTTCGTCTCTCCCTCCCATCCTCTCTCCCTCCCTCTCTCCCTCCCTTCATCTCTCCCTCCCTTCCTCTCTCCCTCCATCTGTCTCCCTCCCTTCCTCTCTCCCACCCTTCCTCTCTTCCTCCCTTCCTCTCTCCCTCCCTTCCTCTCTCCCTCCCTTCCTCTCTCCCTACCTTCCTCTCTCCCTCCCTTCCTCTCTCCTACCCTTCCTCTCTCCTTCCCTTCCTCTCTCCCATCCTTCCACTCTCCCTCCCTTCCTCTCTTCATCCCTTAATCTCTCCCTCCCTTCCTCCCTCCCTCACATCATCTCACCCTCCCTTCCTCCCCCCTTCCTCATTCTCTTCCTACCTTCCTCTCTCCCTCCATCTGTCTCCCTCCCTTCTTCTCTGCCTACCTTCCTCTCTCCTTCCCTTCCTCTCTCCCTCCCATCCTCTCTCCCCCCCTTCCTCTCTCCCTCCATTTCTCTCTCCCTCCCTTCCTCTCTCCCTCCCTTCCTCTCTCCCTTCCTCTCTCCCTTCCTCTCTCCCTCCCTTCCTCTCTCCCTCCCATCCTCTCTCCCCCCCCTTCCTCTCTCCCTCCCTTTCTCTCTCCCTCCCTTCCTCTCTCCCTCCCTTCCTCTCTCCCTCCCTTCCTCTCTCCCTTCCTCTCTCATCCTCTCTCCCACCCTTACTCTCTCCCCTCACTTTCTCTCTCCCTCCCTTCCTCTCTCGCTCCTTTTCTCTCTCCCTCCCTTCCTCTCTCCCTCCTTTCCTCTTTCCCTCCCTTCCTCCCCCCTTTCTCCTGCTCTTCCTCCCTTCCTCTCTCCCTCCATCTGTTTCCCTCCCTTCCTCTTCCTGAATGTTTTTTTCCCTCTGTTTCTCATATTATTGATTTTATTTCTTTCCTTCCCCTGAAATATTTTAGAAATTTTCGCGGTTATTTACACCTATCTTCTCTTCGTAGTTGTTTTTCCGCAGTGGGAATTTTTCTGTGTTAATACATAACTGATACACAGTTTTTTATGACCCACAAAACTAACATTATTTGGTAATCCTCTGTTATCTAATAACAAATATATTAACTTCTAATTAATTTGCATTTTGTTAAAATCTGTATGAAATAAATTTCTCTTATTTAGTAAATATTGTAATTACTTATATGACGGAAGGGTTAAATGTAAGAAGGGATTACATAGTCTCAATTTCGCCCTAAAAACTCGTTTGTCGTCTGTCTATCTATCCCTCCCTTCCTCTCTCCCCCCATCTGTCTACCTCCCATCCTCTCTCCCTCCATTCCTCTCTCCCTCTCTTCCTCTCCCCCTCTCTTCCTCTCCCTCCCTTCCTCCCCCCAATCCTCCCTCTCTTCCTCCCTTCCTCTCTCCCTCCATCATCTCCCTCCGTCTCTCTCCCCCCCCTCCCCTTCCTCTCTCCCTCCCTTCCTCTCTCCCTCCCTTCATCTCTCCCTCCATCTGTATCCCTCCCTTCGTCTCTCCCTCCCTTCCTCTCTCCCTCCCTTCCTCTCTCCCTCCCTTCCTCCCCACTTCCTCCTTCACTTCCTCCCTTTCTCTCTCCCTCCATCTGTCTCCCTCCCTTCCTCTCTCCCTCCCTTCCTCTCTCCCCCTTCCTCTCTTCCTCGCTTCCTCTCTCCCCCCCTTCCTCCCATCCTTCTCTTCCTCCCATCCTCTCTCCTCCATCTGTCTCTCTCCCTTCCTCTCTCCCTCTCTTCCTCTTTCCCTCCCTTCCTCCCACTTCCTCCTTCTCTCCCTCCCTTCCTCTCCCCCCCCCCATCCTCTCTCCCTCAATTCCTCTCTCCCTCCCTTCCTCTTCCCGAATGATATTTTCCCTCTGTTTTCATATTATTGATTTTTTTTTATTTTCCTTCCCCTGAGCTATTTTAGAAATTTTCGATGTTTTTTACACCTCTCTTCTCTTCGTAGGTGTTTTCCGTAGTGGGAATTTTTCTGTGGTAATACATAACAGATACACAGTTTTTTATGACCCACAAAACTAACATATTTGGTAATGCTCGGTTATCTAATAACAAATATATTAACTTGTAATTAATTTGTATTTTGTTAAAATCTGTATGTAATTAATTTCTCTTATTTTGTAAATATTGTAATTACTTATATGACGTAAGGGTAAAAAGTAGGAAGGGGCTACATAGTCTCAATTCCTTCCTCTCTCACTCCCTTCCTCTCTCTCTCCCTCCATTCCTCTCTCCCTCCCTTCCTCCCCCTTTCCTCCTTCTCTTCCTCCCCCCTTCCTCCTTCTCTTCCTCCCTTCCTCTCTCCCTCCATCTGTCTCCCTCCCATCCTCTCTCCCTCCCTTCCTCTCTCCCTCCATCTCTCCCCCCTCTCTCCCACCCTTCTTCTCTCCCTCCATTCCTCTCTCCCTCCCTTCCTCTCTCCCTCCTTTCCTCTCTACGTCCCTTCCTCTCTCCCTCCCTTCCTCCCCCCCTTCCTCCTTCTTTTCCTCCCTTCCTCTCTTCCTCCATCTGTATCCCTCCCTTCCTCTCTCCCTCCCTTACTCTCTCCCTCCCTTCCTCTCTCCTTTCCTCTCTTCCTCCCTTCCTCTCTCCCTTCCTCTCTTCCTCGCTTCCTCTCCCCCCCCTTCCTCCCATCCTCCCTTCCTCTCTCCCTCTCTTCCTCTCTCCTTCCCTTACTCTCTCCCTCTCTTCCTCTCTCCCTCTCATCGTCTCTCCCTCCCTTCCTCTCTCCCTCCCTTCCTCTCTCCCCCCATCATTCTCCCTCCCTACCTCTCTCCCTACCTTCCTCTCTCCCTCTCTTCCTCTCCCTCTCTTCCTCCCCCCTTACTCCTTCTCTTCCTCCCTCTGCCTCCCACCCTTCCTCTCTCTCCCTCCTTCCTCTCTCCCTCCCTTCCCCTGTCCCTCCATCTGTCTCCCTCCCTTCCTCTCGCCCTCCCTTTTTCACTCCCTCTCTTCCTCCCCCCCTTCCTCCTTATCAAGCCATTTTAATCGGTTATCCGAAACAACTGGCATCTATAAACCTTGCAGAATCAGTTCCTCTGTCTTTGAACGGCTCAGTTATACCCTATTTCAAAATCGTAAAAAAATATCGGGATTATAATTAATGAAATGCTCACCTGGAATAATTATATAATAAAAATCTGCAAGACTGTAACTCTCATTAACATTATTCCCTCGTCACTAAAAATACAGCTAGTGACCTCCCTAACTTTTCCTCACTTCGATTATTGTGATGTTGTATACCAGGACTTATCAAAGGAACTCTCCCTTAAGCTACAACGTTCTCATAACGCCTGCATCAGATTCATATTCAATCTTAAAAAATCTGGCCATGTCTCAGAATACTTCCGTCGACTCTCCTGGCTAAAACTTAATTGCCGAAGAAACCTTCAACTTCTCTCTCTATTGTATCAAAATCTAAATAACAACATCCCTTGTTATCTTTCATCTAATTTTGTCACCATTAATACAGTTCACCATTGCAATACCAGAGGATGTGGTAAACTACTAACTCCACTTCATAGAACAGAAATTTACAACAAACCCTTTACTGTCACTGCTTGTAAACTCTGGAATGGCCTCTCTCCCTCCCTTCTTCTCCCTCACCCCTTCTCTCTCACTCCCTTCCTCTCTCCCTCCCTTCCTCTTTCCCTCACTTCCTACCCACTTCCTCCTTCTCTTCCTCCCTTCCTCTCTCCCTGCCTCTCTCCCTCCCTTCGTCTCTCCCTCCCATCCTCTCTCCCTCCCTCTCTCCCTCCCTTCATCTCTCCCTCCTTCCTCTCTCCCTCCCTTCATCTCTCCCTCCATCTATATCCCTCCTTCGTCTCTCCCTCCCTTTCTCTCCCCTTCCTCCTTCACTTCCTCTCTTTCTCTCTCCCTCCATCTGTCTCCCTCCCTTCCTCTCTCCCTCCCTTCCTCTCTCCCTCCGTTCCTCTCTCCCCCCTTCCTCTCTTCCTCGATTCCTCTCTCCCCCCCTTCCTCCCCTCCTTCTCTTCCTCCCTTCCTCTCTCCCTCCATCTGTCTCCCTCTCTTCCTCATTCCCTCCCTTCCTCTCCCTTCCTCCTTCTCTTCCTCCCTTGCTCTCTCCCTCTCATTCTCTCTCCCTCCCTTCCTCTCTCCCTCCTTTCCTCTCTCCCTCCCTTCCTCTCTCCCTCCCTTCCTCTCTCTATCCCTTCCTCTTTCCCTCCCTTCCTCCCCCCTTCCTCCTTCTCTTCCTCCCTTCCTCTCTCCCTCCATCTGTCTCCCTCCCTTCCTCTCACCCTCCCTTCCTATTCCTGAATGATTTTTTCCCTCTGTTTTCATATTATTGATTTTTTTTTACTTTCCTTCCCTAAAATATTTTAGAAATTTTCGATGTTTTTTACACCTCTCTTCTCTTCGTAGGTGTTTTCCGTAGTGGGAATTTTTCTGTGTTAATACATAACAGATACACAGTTTTTTGTGACCCACAAAACTAACATTATTTGGTAATGCTCTGTTATCTAATAACAAATATATTAACTTGTAATTAATTTGTATTTTGTTAAAATCTGTATGTAATTAATTTCTATAATTTTGTAAATATTGTAATTACTTATATCACGAAAAATTTAAGAAGGTACTACATAGTCTCTATATCGCCCTAAAAAGTCGTTTGCCTGTCTGTCTGTCTCTCCCTCCCCTTCCTCTCTCCCTCCCTCTCTCCCTCCCTTCCTCTCTCTCTCCCTCTATCCCTCCCTTTTTCTATCCCTCCCTTTCTCTCTCCCCTCCTTTCCTCCCCCCTTCCTCCTTCTCTTCCTCCATTCCTCTCTCCCTCCATATGTCTCCCTCCCTTCCTCTATCCCTCCCTTCCTCTCTCCCTCCCTCTCTCCCTCACTTCGTCTCTCCTCCCATCCTCCTCTCCCTCCCTCTCTCCCTCCATTCCTCTCTCCCTCCCTTCCATTCTTTCTCCATTCCTCTCTCCCTCCCTTCCTCTCTCCCTTCCTTCCTCTCTCCCTCATTCCTCTCTCCCTCCTTTCCTCTCTCCCACCCTTCCTCCCCCCTTCCTCATTCTCTTCCTCCCTTCCTCCATCAGTCTCTCTCCCTTCCTCTCACCCTCCCTTCCTCTCACCCTCCCTTCCTCTCACCCTCCCTTCCTCTCACCCTCCCTTCCTCCCCCCTTCCTCCTTCTCTTCCTACCTTCCTCTCTCCCTCCATTTGTTTCCCTCCCTTCTTCTCTCCCTCTCTTCCTCTCTCCCTCCCTTCCTCTCTTCCTCCCATCTTCTCTCCCTCCCCTTCCTCTCTCCCTCCCTTCCTCTTTCCCTCCCTTCCTCTCTCCCTCCCTCTCTCCCTCCCTCTCTCCCTCCCTCTCTCCCTCCCTTCCTCTCTCCCTCCTTTCCTCTCTCCTTCCATTCCTCCCCCCTTCCTCCCTCTCATCCTCCCTTCCTCTCTCCCTCCTTTCTTCTCTCCCTCCCTTCTTCTCTCCCTCCCCTTCTCTCTCCCTCCCTTCCTGTCGCCCTCCCTTGCTCTTTCCTCACTTCCTCCCCCCTTCCTCCTTCTCTTCCTCCCTTCCTCTCTCCCTCCATCTGTCTATCTCCCTTCCTCTCTCCCTCCCTTCCACTCTCCCTCCCTTCCTATCTCCCTCCCTTCCTCTTTCCCTCCCTACCTCTCACCCTCCCTTCCTCTCTTCCTCCATCTGTCTCCCTCCCTTCCTCTCTCCCTCCCTTCCTCTCTTCCTTCCTTTCCTCTCTCCCTCCCTTCCTCTCTCCCTCCTTTCCTCTCTCCCTCCCTCCCTCTCTCCCTCCCTTCCTCTCTCCCTCCCTTCTTCTCTCCTTACCTTCCTCTCTCCCACCCTTCCACTCTCCCTCCCTTCCTCTCCCCCTTCCTTCCTCTCTTCATCCCTTAATCTCTCCCTCCCTTCCTCCCTCCCTCACATCCTCTCACTCTCCCTTCCTCCCCCCTTCATCATTCTCTTCCTACCTTCCTCTCTCCCTCCATCTGTCTCCCTCCCTTCTTCTCTGCCTACCTTCCTCTCTCCTTCCCTTCCCTCTCTCCCTCCCATCCTCTCTCCCCCCTTTCCTATCTCCCTCCCTTTCTCTCTCCCTCCCTTCCTCTCTCCCTCCCTTCATCTCTCCCTTCCTCTCTCCCTTCCTCTCTCCCTCCCTTCCTCTCTCCCTCACTTTCTCTCTCCCTCACTTTCTCTCTCCCTCCCTTTCTTCTATTGTTTGTATTTTTTTGTGTTGTTTTTATTTTTTTTGCTATTGTTTTATATTATTTTATATTGTATTATATTATTTATGTATTTTATATCTTTTCCTGCTTTCTTATAATATGCATGCCCCAACAACATTCTTTATATTCATTCATTGTATATATTTCATGTATATTTCATCTCATTCTACATACTTGTATAGTTCTTGTTTACATTACGCTACTACCTTTACGTGTACTTCTTTATGACGGTATATAATTACGCTGTATATACGAACTCTCCCACTGTACATACTCCTTCCTATTAAATGTTGTAGTTTTGTATTACCATATGTACACTATCTAGGGTTTTCGCAGGTTTTTCACACCCCCCTTCTTAGTGGGTGTTTTCCTGCGTGGGTTTTGCTAGGGAGGATATGTCTGTTTTTACCTAGATTTTCCCCACAAACACAAATCTGTATTCAATTTTATCTTTTTAATTAGTATGATTTAGGTACATAATGTTATATAATGTATTTTGTTATACCTTATTTTATTCATTTTCTTGTGTTTATTATATTGACGAAGGGTTAAATGTAAGAATGGACCTTCTGATCTAAATTTCGCCCGAATAAAGACGATTATCTATCTATCTATCTATCTATCTATCTATCCCTTCCTCTCTCGCTCCTTTTCTCTCTCCCTCCCTCCTTCTCTTCCTCCCTTCCTCTCTCCCTACTTCTGTCTCCCTCCCTTCCTCTCACCCTCCCTTCCTCTTCCTGAATGATTTTTTTCCCTCTGTTTTCTTATTATTGATTTTTTTCTTTCCTTCCCCCTGAAATATTTTAGAAATTTTCGCGGATATTTACACCTCTCTTCTCTTCGTAGGTGTTTTCCGCAGTGGGAATTTTTCTTTGTTAATACATAACTGATACAATGTCTTTTATGACCCACAAAACTAACATAATTTGGTAATGCTCTGTTATCTAATAACAAATATATTAACTTGTAATTAATTTGTATTTTGTTAAAATCTGTATGTAATTAATTTCTCTTATTTTGTAAATATTGTAATTACTTATATGACGTAAGGGTAAAAAGTAGGAAGGGGCTACATAGTCTCAATTTCGCCTTAATAAAGTCGTTTGTCTGTCTGCCTGTCTTTCCCTCCCTTCCTCTCTCCCTCCCTTCCTCTCTCTCTCTCCTTCCTCTCTCCCTCCCTTCCTCTCTTCCTCCCTTCCTCTCTCCCTCCCTCCTATCTCCCTCACTTCCTTTCCCCCGTCGTGCTCCCTTCCCCCTCGCCTGTGTTAAAAGTCTGTGTCCCTTCACTTTCAGTGTACCCAAATAGCTCGCTCCTCACATGGTAGTAGTGCTCCCAATATTGTTTTTTCTTTCCCTCTCTCGCCCATTTCCCTAAGCTCCCAAGTGCAGTGTGTGAACCCTGAAGCTTCTGAATTTGTCTCAACTACCTCACTCACCACCTGCCGCGACGCCTACAACTCAAATCCCATGAACCCAACACAGGTCCGACCCGTGACACGAATTTCCAGGTATCATATCGACACTCAATCTCTCCTTTCCAACGAACTTAAACCACATCCTCGCTCACTAAAAATTATCTATATCAACGCCCAAAGCATTCAGGCTCACTTGGACGAACTTCGTTTAATTTTATCTAAGACAAATATTCATATCATTGCCGTGGCTGAGACTTGGCTTAAACCTGAAACTGACTCCTCGCACGTAGAAATTCCTGGCTTCAAGCTTTTTCGAAATGACTGTTTAGGCAAAGGTGGTGGTGGTGTAGGAATTTACGCCAGAAATGACATTCAATGTAATATCCTCGCTCATAGTGAACCTAAGTACTCTAAACGTCCCGAATTCCTTCTACTTGACAGCGCGAGTTAACTCCGTAAAAATCCTCATAGGAATCGTTTATCGGCCACCTAAAATAGGACACCTCTCCGATATAGAAGAAACTCTATCCAAACACATTCAAGACTTTCAACATTTAATAATCACTGGTGATTTTAATGCTAATTTACTCGTACCCAACCATGAAAGTAACTTTCTGTTACAGTCTTTCGAGTCCCTAGGGCTAAACGTCTTGCCACTCCAGCCAACGAATCATACGGCAACCTCCGCTACTTGGATTGATCTTGCGATTACGGCAAATCCCGAGAAAATAATTAAATACGGACAATTAGCAGCTCCCGGTATCTCTTCGCACGATATGATTTACATTGCTTACTCCCTACGTTGTCAAAAACTTAAGCAGAAATTCATAACGGTTCGCGACTATAAATCTATTAATGAATCACTATTAACATCAGAGGCGGCGCTCCTACCCTGGCATTTAATCGAGCACCTAGAAGACATAGACGATAAAGTTCAGACTTTTAATTTATATATGTCTCAGCTACTTGAAAAGTTTGCCCCTCCCAGAATCAATTCGGGTCTCAAAGCCACATGCTGCATGGCTAACTCCAGAAATAAAATCGATTATGTCCCGCCGTGACAGCATTTATCGTGATTTTAAGAAATCTAAGGATCCTGATTTACTATCGCGGTTATAAATCATTGCGAAATAAAACAAAACAACTTATACGCAACGCTAAAATTAAATATGTACACGATTCAACCAACTCTGCACGAACACAGTCCTCGATATGGAAAAAATTACGGAACTTGGGTGTTGGTAAAAATAAAGATATGCAACTTCCACCAAACCTGTCCCTTGACGAGCTTAACGCTCATTTCACTAAACCTCCCACGACCATAGATGTAGGCCTAAAATCTGAAACTATTGAAACGTATCCGTAGCCTCAAACCCAATCAGCACCTCAAATACAATCTTTGAATTTACACCACTCACACAACCACAGGTAGCTAAATCACTTCGTGCAATTAAGTCAACTGCAATAGGAGATGACGGCGTATCTATATTACTAATAAATAAATTAATTCCTATCATTCTCCCCATTATCACTCATATCTTTAACTGGTCTATTCTTCAATCTAAATACCCTACTTCATGGAAATCAGCTCTTGTCCGTCCTATCCCCAAGAAAAACAATTCTCACGAAAACGCTGATTTCAGACCAATTAGTCTCTTGCCTGTTCTCTCCAAGGCGTTTGAAAGACTTGCACATGAGCAAATAACTCATTTCCTTTCAAAAAATAATCTCATTGACCCGTTCCAATCTGGTTTTCGTAAATCGCATAGCACAGCTACCGCACTATTGAAAGTAACGGACGACGTCCGCAAAGCAATGAATCATAGAAAAATCACCATTCTAACACTATTGGATTTCAGTAAAGCCTTCGACTCCATCGACAAAGACATCCTACTATGCAAACTTGAACTTTTGCACTTCTCACTCGCTTCTCGAAACTGGTTTCGCTCATATCTAAATGGCCGCTCTCAAAGGTTATTACTCATGATTTATCATCTCGTCCCTTAAATGTAAATAGAGGCGTTCCGCAAGGTTCTATTCTTGGCCCCCTGCTATTCTCTCTGTACATTAATGATATCTCAAATGCCCTCACTCACTGTAATTATCACCTATATGCTGACGATCTCCAAATCTACTATCACTCTCGCGTACCTGAATTTCCCGATGCTGTCGCTAAAATCAACTCTGATCTAGCTTCTCTCTCTCTTTGGAGCTCAAATAACTTTCTGAAGATCAACCCCGCAAAAAGTCAATCTATTATTATCGGTTACCCCAAACTATTGGCTTCCATAGATCATAGCGAATCTCCTCTTCTATCGCTTGAGGGGTCCACATTGCATTTTAAAAAATCAGTAGTCAACCTCGGTGTCATAGTAGATGAAACTCTATCTTGGGCTCCTAATACCAATAAAATCTGTAGTACCATCAACTCCTCCTTGCACTCTCTCAAAAAACTCAAAACTTATTACCTAATTCCTTACGTAAACTCTTAGTGACCACACTCCTATTTCCTCACTTTGACTATTGTGATGTTGTTTATAATGATCTCTCCTGTGAATTGGCATTAAAACTTCAACGCACAAAAAACTCCTGCATGAGATTCATCGGTGACCTTAAAAAGAGCGACCACATTAGCGAACATTACAATAATCTTTCATGGCTCAAACTTGACGCTCGAAGGAACTTACACACCCTGATGCAAATGTACAAAATCCTTACTTATAACAAACCTGACTACCTCTCTTCCCTCTTCAATGAAATCAATACAGTACACAAGCGGGATACTAGAGGCAAGAATAACCTCCTTATTCCTCATCACAGACGAATATCTACAATAAATCCTTTCAAGTCTCCGGTTGCCGACTCTGGAATAACTTAGATGAGAATTTTAAAACATCTCCCTCTTTAAACTCATTCAAACGCACCTGTGTCACTCACTTTCTTAAACAACAAAGTAATCCTTAATCATCTCTTTACACTCCTCATAAATTATCCTTGCTCATGTTTTTTTTGTATTGTCTTATATTATTTTCTATTTCTTAATATAATTTTGTATTGTTTTTATATATTTTGTGTATTGTTTATATGTATACATATGTATGTATGTGTGTGTGTATATGTATTTATGTATATATATATATATATATATATATATATATATATATATATATATATATATGTATAAGGTATATATATATTCTTTCTTCTATTGTTTGTATTTTTATGTGTTGTTTTTATTTTTTTGCTATTGTTTTATATTATTTTATTTTGTATTTTATTATTTATGTATTTTATATCTTTTCCTGCTTTCTTATAATATGCTTGCCCCAACAACATTCTTTATATTCATTCATTGTATATATTTCATGTATATTTCATCTCATTCTGCATACTTGTATATTTCTTGTTTACATTACGCTATTACCTTTACGTGTACTTTTTTATGACGGTATATAATTACGCTGTATATACGAACTCTCCCACTGTACATACTCCTTCCTATTAAATGTTGTAGTTGTGTATTACCATATGTACACTATCTAGGGTTTTCGCAGGTTTTTCACACCCCCCTTCTTAGTGGGTGTTTTCCTGCGTGGGTTTTGCTAGGGAGGACATGTCTGTTTTTACCTAGATTTTCCCCACAAACACAAATGTGTATTCAATTTTATCTTTTTAATTAGTAAGATTTAGGTACATAATGTTTATATAATGTATTTTGTTATACCTTATTTTATTCATTTTCTTGTGTTTATTATATTGACGAAGGGTTAAATGTAAGAATGGACCTTCTGGTCTAAATTTCGCCCGAATAAAGACGATTATCTATCTATCTATCTCCCACCCTTCCTTTCACCCTCCCTTCCTCTCTCCCTCCCTTCCTCTCTACCTCCCTTCCTTTCTTCCTCCCTTCCTCTTTCCCCCCATCTTTCTCCCTCCCTTCCTCTCTCCCTCCCTTCCTCTCTCCCTCTCTTCCTCTCCCTCCCTTCCTCCACCCCTTCCTCCCTCTCTTCCTCCCTACCTCTCTTCCTCCCTACCTCTCTCCCTCCATCTGCCTCCCTCTCTTCCTCTCTCCCTCCCTTCCTCTCTCCCTCCCTTCCTCTCTCTCTCCCTCCATTCCTTCTCTTCCTCCCTTCTTCTATCCCTCCCGTTCTCTCCCCCTTCCTCCCTCTCTCCCTCCCTTCCTCTCTCCCTCCCTTCCTCCCTCATCCACCTTCTCTTCCTCCCTACCTCTCTCCCTCCCCACCTTCCTCCTTCTCCTCCTCCTTTCCTCTCTCCCTCCATCTGTCTCCCTCCCTTCCTCTCTCCCTCCCCTACTCTCTCCCTCCCTTCCTCTCTACCTCCCTTCCTTTCTTCCTCCCTTCCTCTTTCCCCCCATCTTTCTCCCTCCCTTCCTCTCTCCCTCCCTTCTTCTCTCCCTCTCTTCCTCTCCCCTCCCTTCCTCCACCCTTTCCTCCCTCTCTTTCTCCCTACCTCTCTCCCTCCATCTGCCTCCCTCCCTTCCTCTCTCCCTCCCTTCCTCTCTCCCTCCCTTCCTCTCTCTCCCTCCATTCCTCTCTCCCTCCCTTCCTCCCACCTTCCTCCTTCTCTTCCTCCCCCCTTTCTCCTTGTCTTCCTCCCTTCCTATCTCCCTCCATCTGTCTCCCTCCCATCCTCTCTCCCTCCCTTCCTCTCTCCCTCCATTCCTCTCTCCCTCCCTTCCTCTCTCCCTCCTTTCCTCTCTACCTCCCTTCCTCTCTCCCTCCCTTCCTCCCCCCCTTCCTCCTTCTTTTCCTCCCTTCCTCTCTTCCTCCATCTGTATCCCTCCCTTCCTCTCTCCCTCCCTTACTCTCTCCCTCCCTTCCTCTCTCCCTACCTCTCTTCCTCCCTCCCTCTCATCCTCCCTTCCTCTCTCCCTTCCTCTCTTCCTCTCTCCTTCCCTTACTCTCTGCCTCCCTTCCTCTCTCCCTCTCTTCGTCTCTCCCTCCCTTCCTCTCTCCCTCCCTTCCTCTCTCCCCCCATCATTCTCCCTCTCTACCTCTCTCCCTCCCTTCCTCTCTCCTTCTCTTCCTCTCCCTCTCTTCCTCCCCCCTTCCTCCTTTTCTTCCTCCCTCTGCCTCCCACCCTTCCTCTCCCTCCCTTCCTCTCTCCCTCACTTCCCCTCTCCCTCCATCTGTCTCCCTCCCTTCCTCTCGCCCTCCCTTCCTCTCTCCATCCCTTTTTCACTCCCTCCCTTCCTCCCCCCTTCCTCCTTATCAAGCCATTTTAATCGGTTATCCGAAACTACTGGCATCTATAAACCTTGCAGAATCAGTTCCTCTGTCTTTGAACGGCTCAGTTATACCCTATTGCAAAATCGTAAAAAATCTCGGATTCTAATTAATGAAATGCTCACCTGGAATAATTATATAATAAAAATCTGCAAGATTGTAACTCTCATTAACATTATTCCCTCGTCACTAAAAATACAGCTAGTGACCTCCCTAATTTTTCCTCACTTCGATTATTGTGATGTTGTATACCAGGACTTATCAAAGGAACTCTCCCTTAAGCTACAACGTTCTCATAACGCCTGCATCAGATTCATATTTAATCTTAAAAAATCTGGCCATGTCTCAGAATACTTCCGTCGACTCTCCTGGCTAAAACATGATTGCCGAAGAAACCTTCAACTTCTCTCTCTATTGTATCAAAATCTAAATAACAACATCCCTTGTTATCTTTCATCTAATTTTGTCACCATTAATACAGTTCACCATTGCAATACCAGAGGATGTGGAAAACTACTAACTCCACTTCATAGAACAGAAATTTACAACAAATCCTTTACTGTCACTGCTTGTAAACTCTGGAATGGCCTTCCAACGTTAATAAAAACTGTCTATCTCTAAGCACTTTTAAACGCTTGTATTAGAAGCATCTTCTCTCACTTCCCATGCATTGAACCACACTCTATCTTTTCCTTCAGGTTGTCACATGAATGCGCTTATTAGGCATAAATTCATAATTTTATTTTATTTATTTTTCCAGTATCATAATGAGGATGTAATCTCCCAGGCATATCTCACCCTACAATCCCGGTTCCCCTTTCACCCCCTTCCCTCATATGGATATAAATGTATGTACATATGTTTGTATTTATGAATGTTTTTTTTCTCTCTGTTTCTCATATTATTGATTATTTTTCATTTCCTTACCCTGAACTATTTTAGAAATTTTCGATGTTTTTTACACCACTCTTCTCTTCGTAGGTGTTTGCCGCAGTGGGAATTTTTCTGTGTTAATACATAACTGATACACAGTTTTTTATGACCCACAAAACTAACATTATTTGGTAATCCTCTGTTATCTAATAACAAATATATTAACTTCTAATTAATTTGCATTTTGTTAAAATCTGTATGTAATTAATTTCTCTTATTTAGTAAATATTGTAATTACTTATATGACGGAAGGGTTAAATGTAAGAAGGGATTACATAGTCTCAATTTCGCCCTAAAAACTCGTTTGTCTGTCTGTCTATCTATCCCTCCCTTCCTCTCTCCCCCATCTGTCTCCCTCCCTTCGTCTGTCCCTCCCTTCCTCTCTCCCTCCCTTCCTCTCTCCCTCCCTTCCTCCCCCCCTTCCTCCTTCACTTCCTCCCTTTCTCTCTCCCTCCATCTGTCTCCCTCCCTACCTCTCTCCCTCCCTTCCTCTCTCCCTCCTTCCTCTCTTCCTCGCTTCCTCTCTCCCCCCCTTCCTCCCATCCTTCTCTTCCTCCCTTCCTCTCCCCCCCCCATCCTCTCTCCCTCAATACCTCTCTCCCTCCCTTCCTCTTCCTGAATGATATTTTCCCTCTGTTTTCATATTATTGATTTTTTTTTTATTTTCCTTCCCCTGAACTATTTTAGAAATTTTCGATGTTTTTTACACCTCTCTTCTCTTCGTAGGTGTTTTCCGTAGTGGGAATTTTTCTGTGTTAATACATAACAGATACACAGTTTTTTATGACCCACAAACCTAACATTATTTGGTAATGCTCGGTTATCCAATAACAAGTATATTAACTTGTAATTAATTTGTATTTTGTTATAATCTGTATGTAATTAATTTCTCTTATTTTGTAAATATTGTAATTACTTATATGACGTAAGGGTAAAAAGTAGGAAGGGGCTACATAGTCTCAATTTCGCCTTAATAAAGTCGTTTGTCTGTCTGCCTGTCTTTCCCTCCCCTTCTCGCTCTCTCCCTTCCTCTCTCCCTCCCTTCCTCTCGCTCCTCCCTTCCTCCCCCCAATCCTCCCTCTCTTCCTCCCTTCCACTTTCCCCCCATCTTTCTCCCTCCAATCCTCTCTCCCTCCATTCCTCTCTCCCACCCTTCCTCTCCCTCCCTTCCTCTCTCCCTCACTTCCCCTCTCCCTCCATCTGTCTCCCTCCCTTCCTCTCGCCCTCCCTTCCTCTCTCCATCCCTTTTCACTCCCTCCCTTCCTCCCCCCTTCCTCCTTATCAAGCCATTTTAATCGGTTATCCGAAACTACTGGCATCTATAAACCTTGCAGAATCAGTTCCTCTGTCTTTGAACGGCTCAGTTATACCCTATTGCAAAATCGTAAAAAATCTCGGGATTCTAATTAATGAAATGCTCACCTGGAATAATTATATAATAAAAATCTGCAAGATTGTAACTCTCATTAACATTATTCCCTCGTCACTAAAAATACAGCTAGTGACCTCCCTAATTTTTCCTCACTTCGATTATTGTGATGTTGTATACCAGGACTTATCAAAGGAACTCTCCCTTAAGCTACAACGTTCTCATAACGCCTGCATCAGATTCATATTTAATCTTAAAAAATCTGGCCATGTCTCAGAATACTTCCGTCGACTCTCCTGGCTAAAACATGATTGCCGAAGAAACCTTCAACTTCTCTCTCTATTGTATCAAAATCTAAATAACAACATCCCTTGTTATCTTTCATCTAATTTTGTCACCATTAATACAGTTCACCATTGCAATACCAGAGGATGTGGAAAACTACTAACTCCACTTCATAGAACAGAAATTTACAACAAATCCTTTACTGTCACTGCTTGTAAACTCTGGAATGGCCTTCCAACGTTAATAAAAACTGTCTATCTCTAAGCACTTTTAAACGCTTGTATTAGAAGCATCTTCTCTCACTTCCCATGCATTGAACCACACTCTATCTTTTCCTTCAGGTTGTCACATGAATGCGCTTATTAGGCATAAATTCATAATTTTATTTTATTTATTTTTCCAGTATCATAATGAGGATGTAATCTCCCAGGCATATCTCACCCTACAATCCCGGTTCCCCTTTCACCCCCTTCCCTCATATGGATATAAATGTATGTACATATGTTTGTATTTATGAATGTTTTTTTTCTCTCTGTTTCTCATATTATTGATTATTTTTCATTTCCTTACCCTGAACTATTTTAGAAATTTTCGATGTTTTTTACACCACTCTTCTCTTCGTAGGTGTTTGCCGCAGTGGGAATTTTTCTGTGTTAATACATAACTGATACACAGTTTTTTATGACCCACAAAACTAACATTATTTGGTAATCCTCTGTTATCTAATAACAAATATATTAACTTCTAATTAATTTGCATTTGTTAAAATCTGTATGTAATTAATTTCTCTTATTTAGTAAATATTGTAATTACTTATATGACGGAAGGGTTAAATGTAAGAAGGGATTACATAGTCTCAATTTCGCCCTAAAAACTCGTTTGTCTGTCTGTCTATCTATCCCTCCCTTCCTCTCTCCCCCATCTGTCTCCCTCCCTTCGTCTGTCCCTCCCTTCCTCTCTCCCTCCCTTCCTCTCTCCCTCCCTTCCTCCCCCCTTCCTCCTTCACTTCCTCCCTTTCTCTCTCCCTCCATCTGTCTCCCTCCCTACCTCTCTCCCTCCCTTCCTCTCTCCCTCCTTCCTCTCTTCCTCGCTTCCTCTCTCCCCCCCCTTCCTCCCATCCTTCTCTTCCTCCCTTCCTCTCCCCCCCCATCCTCTCTCCCTCAATACCTCTCTCCCTCCCTTCCTCTTCCTGAATGATATTTTCCCTCTGTTTTCATATTATTGATTTTTTTTTTATTTTCCTTCCCCTGAACTATTTTAGAAATTTTCGATGTTTTTTACACCTCTCTTCTCTTCGTAGGTGTTTTCCGTAGTGGGAATTTTTCTGTGTTAATACATAACAGATACACAGTTTTTTATGACCCACAAACCTAACATTATTTGGTAATGCTCGGTTATCCAATAACAAGTATATTAACTTGTAATTAATTTGTATTTTGTTATAATCTGTATGTAATTAATTTCTCTTATTTTGTAAATATTGTAATTACTTATATGACGTAAGGGTAAAAAGTAGGAAGGGGCTACATAGTCTCAATTTCGACTTAATAAAGTCGTTTGTCTGTCTGCCTGTCTTTCCCTCCCCTCCTCGCTCTCTCCCTTCCTCTCTCCCTCCCTTCCTCTCGCTCCTCCCTTCCTCCCCCCAATCCTCCCTCTCTTCCTCCCTTCCACTTTCCCCCCATCTTTCTCCCTCCAATCCTCTCTCCCTCCATTCCTCTCTCCCTCTCTTCCTCTCCCTCCCTTCCTCCCCCCAATCCTCCCTCTCTTCCTCCCTTCCTCTCTCCCTCCATCTTCCTCCCTCCCGTCCTCTCTCCCTCCCTTCCTCTCTCCCTCCCTTCCTCTCTCCCTCCATTCCTCTCTCCCTCCCTTCCTCTCTCCCTCCCTTCATCTCTCCCTCCATCTGTATCCCTCCCTTCGTCTCTCCCTCCCTTCCTCTCTCCCTCCCTTCCTCTCTCCCTCCCTTCCTCCCCCCTTCCTCCTTCACTTCCTCCCTTTCTCTCTCCCTCCATCTGTCTCCCTCCCTTCCTCTCTCCCTCCCTTCCTCTCTCCCCCCTTCCTCTCTTCCTCGCTTCCTCTCTCCCCCCCTTCCTCCATCCTTCTCTTCCTCCCTTCCTCTCCCCCCCCCATCCTCTCTCCCTCAATTCCTCTCTCCCTCCCTTCCTCTTCCTGAATGATATTTTCCCTCTGTTTTCATATTATTGATTTTTTTTTTATTTTCCTTCCCCTGAATTATTAGAAATTTTCGATGTTTTTTACTCCTCTCTTCTCTTCGTAGGGGGTTTTTCCGTAGTGGGAATTTTTCTGTGTTAATACATAACAGATACACAGTTTTTTATGACCCACAAACCTAACATTATTTGGTAATGCTCGGTTATCTAATAACAAGTATATTAACTTGTAATTAATTTGTATTTTGTTAAAATCTGTATGTAATTAATTTCTCTTATTTTGTAAATATTGTAATTACTTATATGACGTAAGGGTAAAAAGTAGGAAGGGGCTACATAGTCTCAATTTCGCCTTAATAAAGTCGTTTGTCTGTCTGCCTGTCTTTCCCTCCCCTTCTCGCTCTCTCCCTTCCTCTCTCCCTCCCTTCATCTCTACCTCCCTTCCTTTCTTCCTCCCTTCCACTATCCCCCCATCTTTCTCCCTCCCTTCCTCTCTCCCTCCCTTCCTCTCTCCCTCTCTTCCTCTCCCTCCCTTCCTCCACCCCTTCCTCCCTCTCTTCCTCCCTACCTCTCTCCCTCCATCTGCCTCCCACCCTTCCTCTTTCCCTTCCTTCCTCTCTCACTCCCTTCCTCTCTCTCTCCCTCCATTCCTCTCTCCCTCCCTTCCTCCCCCTTTCCTCCTTCTCTTCCTCCCTCCTTCCTCCTTCTCTTCCTCCCTTCCTCTCTCCCTCCATCTGTCTCCCTCCCATCCTCTCTCCCTCCCTTCCTCTCTCCCTCCCTCTCTCCCCCCCTCTCTCCCTCCCTTCTTCTCTCACTCCATTCCTCTCTCCCTCCCTTCCTCTCTCCCTCCTTTCCTCTCTACCTCCCTTCCTCTCTCCCTCCCTTCCTCCCCCCCTTCCTCCTTCTTTTCCTCCCTTCCTCTCTTCCTCCATCTGTATCCCTCCCTTCCTCTCTCCCTCCCTTCCTCTCTCCCTCCCTTCCTCTCTCCCTTCCACTCTTCCTCCCTCCCTCTCATCCTCCCTTCCTCTCTCCCTCTCTCCCTCTCTTTCTCTCTCCTTCCCTTACTCTCTCCCTCTCTTCCTCTCTCCCTCTCATCGTCTCTCCCTCCCTTCCTCTCTCCCTCCCTTCCTCTCTCCCCCCATCATTCTCCCTCCCTACCTCTCTCCCTACCTTCCTCTCTCCCTCTCTTCCTCTCCCTCTCTTCCTCCCCCCTTACTCCTTCTCTTCCTCCCTCTGCCTCCCACCCTTCCTCTCCCTCCCTTCCTCTCTCTCCTTCCCTTCCTCTCTCCCTCCCTTCCCCTGTCCCTCCATCTGCCTCCCTCTCTTCCTCTCTCCCTCCCTTCCTCTCTCCCTCCCTTCCTCTCTATCTCCCTCCATTCCTTCTCTTCCTCCCTTCTTCTATCCCTCCCATTCTCTCTCCCTCCCTTCCTCTCTCCCACCCTTCCTCTCTCCCTCCCTTCCTCTCTCCCTCCCTCTCTCCCCCTCTCTCCCTCCCTTCTTCTCTCCCTCCCTTCCTCTCTCCCTCCATTCCTCTCTCCCTCCCTTCCTCTCTCCCTCCCTTACTCTCTCCCTCCCTTCCTCTCTCCCTTCCTCTCTTCCTCCCTCCCTTCCTCTCATCCTCCCTCCCTCTCATCCTCCCTTCCTCTCTCCCTTCCTCTCTTCCTCTCTCCTTCCCTTACTCTCTCCCTCCATTCCTCTCTCCCTCTCTTCGTCTCTCCCTCCCTTCATCTCTCCCTCCCTT
>CM054120.1:76867085-76970311 GCA_028673005.1 Tanypteryx hageni
GATAAAAGCGATTTCCAAGGGAAGGGAGTATTTGAACGAGTGGAAATGAAAGGAGGATGGGAGGAACGAGAGCGAGGAGAGAGAGGAGAGGGAGGGAGGAGAGGGAGGAGAGGAGAGGGAGGTAGGAGAGGGAGGAGAGGAGAGGGAGGGAGGAGAGGTGAGGGAGGAGAGGGAGGGCGGAGAGGGAGGGCGGAGAGGGCGATGGGCGGAGAGGGAGGGCGGAGAGGGAGGGGCGGAGAGTGAGGGCGGAGAGGGAGGGCGGAGAGGGAGGGCGGAGAGGGAGGGCGAGAGGGAGGGCGGAGAGGGAGGGCGGAGAGGGAGGGCGGAGAGGGAGGGCGGAGAGGGAGGGCGGAGAGGGAGGGCGGAGAGGGAGGGCGGAGAGGGAGGGCGGAGAGGAGAGAGGGAGGGCGGAGAGGGAGGGCGGAGAGGGAGGGCGGAGAGGGAGGGCGGAGGAGGGAGGGCGGAGAGGGAGGGCGGAGAGGGAGGGCGGAGAGGGAGGGCGGAGAGGGAGGCGGAGAGGGAGGGCGGAGAGGGAGGGCGGAGGAGGGAGGGCGGAGAGGAAGGGCGGAGAGGAGGGGATGGAGGGATGGAGAGGGAGGACAGGGAAGGAGAAGAGGGAGGGAGGAGAGGGAGGGAGAAGAGGGAGGGGGAGAGGGAGAGGAGGAGAGAGGAGGGAGAAGAGGGAGGGAGAGAGGAGAGAGGAGAGGAGGAGGAGAGGAGGGAGGAGAGGGAGGGAGGAGAGGGAGGGAAGGGAGGGGGGAAGGGGGAAGAGGGAGGGAGGGAGGAGAAGGAGGGGTAAGAGGGAGGGAGGAGAGGGAGGGAGGAGAGGGAAGGATAGGGGGGAGGGAGGAGAGGGAAGGATAGGGGGGAGGGACGAGAGGGAAGCATAGGGGGGAGGGACGAGAGGGAAGCATAGGGGGGAGGGACGAGAGGGAAGCATAGGGGGAGGACGAGAGGGAAGCATAGGGGGAGGGACGAGAGGGAAGCATAGGGGGGAGGGACGAGAGGGAAGCATAGGGGGGAGGGACGAGAGGGAGGATAGGGAGGGACGAGTGGAAGGGTTGAGGGGAGGGTGGGACGAGAGGGAATGGGTGACGGTGGGAGGTAGGGAGGGAGGTAGGAGAGGGCGGAGGGAGGGGAGGGAGGAGAGAAAGGTAGGAGAGGGAGGAGATATATAGATAGATAATCGTTTTTATGGGCGAAATTTGGACCATAAGGTGTATTCTTACATTTAAGGGAGGAGAGGAGAGGGTAGGGTGGAGAGGGAGGGAGGAGAGGGAGGGAGGTGAGGGAGGGAGGAGAGGGAGGGAGGAGAGGGAGGGAGGTGAGGGAGGGAGGAGAGGAGGGAGGAGAGGGAGGGAGGAGAGGGAGGGAGGAGAGGGAGGGAGGAGAGGGAGAGAGGAGGGAGGAGAGGGAGGGAGGAGAGGGAGGGAGGGAGGGGGATGGAGGGGGAGGGAGGGGGAGGGAGGGGAGAGGGAGGGGGAGGGGGGAGGAGAGGGAGGGGGCGGAGAGGGAGGAAGGAGAGGGAGGGAGGGAGGAGAGGGAGGGAGGGAGGAGAGGGAGGGAGGAGAGGGAGGGAGGGAGGGAGGGGATGGAGGGGGAGGGACGGGGAGGAAGGGGAGAGGGAGGGGGAGGAGAGGGAGGGGGGCGGAGAGGGAGGAAGGAGAGGGAGGGAGGAGGAGAGGGAGGGAGGAGAGGGAGGGAGGAGAGGGAGGGAGGGAGGAGAGGGAGGCGATATATAGATAGATAGATAATCGTCTTTATTCGGGGGGAAATTTGGACCATAAGGTCCATTCTTACATTTAAGGAAGGATAGTATAATAATAATTAATCACCGATTATATGAAGAACGGGCTAACGTACATATGTAGCAACACTTCTAACACCACTAAAATCCACACAGTTTGTACATCGATTGTACAAACAGCGAGCTAACATAAATATATGACAACATTTCTAAAACCTGAAAACTAATTTACAATAAATACGTAACCGCATAATAATTATAGCGCCAACAATGGCACAGCTACAGATACAACGACGCGAGTAAACAGATATGAAAATAACAAAGTTGCGAGAATTGCGAAAGAACGCTAAAAAAAAACGATAAAAACGCAAAATTGTCGGTCGTATACATTTGTAAATCTTTAGTGGCCACACAACGAGCGAGTTTTACGAGTAAAGAGGGCGAGGTGGAGCGAACGAGGATTTACGAGGAGTGGGGAGAAAAGGGAATGGAAGATGGGAGAGGGGAATGGGATCCTTATCGCAAAAGCAGGAAGGACGCATCCGGAGGGAGAGAGAGAGAGTGAGAACCAATAAACACAAAAAAGTAACGGACGCTGACCTTCTCCGGCGCAAAGCTTTAAATAAATGCCTAACGGGGGTTTATTTTTTTGGTCCCGAAAGTCTTCGACGCGGAATTCTCCCGAGACGGAATAATTTGACGGAGGGGGGGAAAAACGCCAAAAAACATCTACGCGAGTTCGGGAGACCGCCGTCAGCTTACGAAAGTTACGCGGCGATAATGACCTTCGCTGACCTTATCGACCCTTTCAAAAACGGGAATGCAACAAAACACGACGAATTCCTCCGTCCGAGTATGGAAACTAAAATGAACTCGTCGCCGGCTCTGTCCCTCCTCCTCTTCCCCTCCCTCCTCCTCCCTCCTCCCTCCTCCGCCCTCCCTACCCAACCAATTCCCCCAATCCAACCCAACCACCCCTCACAACCCAACCACCCCCCCCAACCCAACCACCATCCCAACCCAACCACCCCCAACCCAACCACCATCACAAACCCAACCACCATCCCCAACCCAACCACCATCCCCAACCCAACCACCATCCCCAACCCAACCACCATCCCCAACCCACCACATCCCCAACCCAACCACCATCCCCAACCCAACCACCATCCCCAACCCAACCACCCCCCCCCAACCCAACACAAGCCCCCCAACCCAACCACCACCCCAACCCAACCCAACCACCCCCCCAACCCAACCATCCCCCTCCCTCCCAGAAAACCACCTCCCCCGTGATTCGCCCCGAGTTTTACGTTTACGACACGAGATCGCTTGTTTGAATTCCGGAGAGATTTCTGGCGTTTTTTGCCGCGCGGCACATCTCGTTCTTCTTCGGCATCAAAATAGCCAAGAGAGTGCAAATAAGCTCATCTACCCGTCCGTGAAGAGTGAAAATTATGGATGAAGAGCAAAGAAATACTCAATTCCACGTGTAAACATTTTTGCCATTCAACCGATAATTACTTGTTTCGAATTGGGAACATAGTAAAGCATCCGTGCTATTTATTACACACACGTCCAATTTTACTGAATTTATATTATTTTCTTCGCAGAGTCACCAAATGTACTTATTCTTATTCGATCATTTTACGTCATTCTCACTTTACTGAGAAATATGGTTCCCACATTCTTGAAACAAACATTGCGTTTATTAAAAAATGGAACTCGTTAAGATTAATATATATTATTTCAATAAATAAAAGGTGTTTTTATTGAAAAGATCTAAAATTAATAATTTTACAATGAAAGATTTAAGCGGCTTCCAAACATTTTAGGTTAGACTGGCGAACTTTCGAACATTAACTACTCCTTTAAATTATGATAAATTCCACTGGCCAACCCATCCGCTACGCGAAACATTAATGCGAACAACATAAAGAAAGTTACGCAAAAAAGTCCGCATGTGTGCAAGGGAAAAGATTCTATCGGGCTTTAACCTTATTCATCGCCACAGCAGTTTAATGAGAACTGGAATTGGTAAACAAGGGAAGAAAACCTTCACGATTATATGAAGGAAAATCATCCATAACCTTCATCACATACTGTAATTAAGCAAAAGGAAGGCAAACTCCAATTAAAGACGATTCCAAAAATCTATAAAAGTTGGGAAAAAACGAATTTAAATCTTTAATAAATTTCTTTTTTATAATATTTAAGAATATTTACATTACATTAACAAGTCGCTAATAGTTACCTTAAAACTATATTATCTAAGACAGCGTTTTCCAAAATTTTCCAAGATAAACAGAACTTCGCGTCACACTAACCTTGAAACTTCGACAAAATGAAATAAACACTATTATTCTCGCATGTCTGCCACTTCTAACTTTAAAAGCATCCGCACCAAAAACAAATTACGCACAATTGTTACGGGAATACTTATTAATTTCAACTATTTACAACTGAAGCCCTACATCAGCTAATCAGAATAACATTTCAAATCGTTCACTAGCCAATTATCGAGCACGCCCAATGGCTGAAAATAAATTCCAGAATGAGCACTTAAGTAACAAAAGCTGAAAAAATTAAGTGCTTGACTTAGGTATCTCCAATAGCCATAATAACCTTGTTATGGCAATTGAAAATGCCTAAGAAAAGTACTTAATTTCTCAACTACTGATACTTAAGCGCTTATTCTGCAATTTCATCAAATCGTAGGGAACATAATAGTTGGATGAAATGCGGAAAATGGAATGTATGTGGCGCTGCCTTCAATGGAGGCCGAGAGTTATTTCGAGTCGTACGAGACCCGTATGATATCCCAATGATTACGACGTTTCGCTCGCAACCTATACATCCACCTTAAGCCCCGTATCAAACCCGTACGGCTTTGGAACTGCGGGTGAGAGGAGGAAAAAGATTCAACTGTTCGATGGCGCTGTCACTTTATATTATGCGATATAATCCCGTTCGCGATAAGAAATGAGAAATCGTAATGCCGGTAGAAAAACCGTGTTAAGTATTAATAACAATAAACCCGCAAAACTTTAACACCGAATAGGTATTGCCTTAAGCCACGTAATGAAAAACGGTAGCTTGAATGCGAAATTTACCGAATAATACTGAGTAGTAATAACAGAGAAATAGTGAGAAATCGTAATTCCGATAGAAAACTGCAGTAAATAATAATAATAATGAACCCACAAAACGTTAACACCGGACAGACATTGCCAAAAGCCACGTGAAGAAAAAAACGATAAGCTTGAATTTGAAACTTTATCAAATGATACTGAATAATCACTCGAATAATATGGTTAGTAGACGAAAACGCATACGCAGATAGAATGAAACAAAAAACATGTATAGGACACCGCTTTGATCTCCATACTCTGTTCTATAGGTTACAAACACACGATGAATGTTTCGCCGACAAAAGTGCAAATTATAGATACGGAATGCAACAAAAAATATCCACATAATATTGGGCTTTGATATTTTTCCAACGAATAAAATTGCGTCCAAGAGGTTTCAAATCCTACAACCACAGTTATTTTTCCTCGAAGCACTCTAAAAAATCGCGTCGAGATCGTTTCTTGCAAAACGTAAGGCGGTTATTTTAGCACGGGCATTAACATCATTCCAGGAAGCCGGCATAATAGCATTAAGCCTAGCAGGAAAAACCAGCTATTTTGAGGACAGGAAATCCGAGCATGACATTTGAAGTATGAATAGGTATGCTTTTGAAGTCACTACACCGTTTAAAACATTCCAAAAGATTCAGAAAAACGGCTTATGGAAAAATATCATAAAAGGGCGAAAGAGTAGCGCGCGAATATAGGTCACAGGTCTGAAAAAGATCGTGGGAAAACTTCCTGGAGTGAATTCCCGACGCGAGTGTTGAAAGATTTTTCTAGAAAATAAACCATAGGAAGGAACTTTAGGAAAGACATAACGGACAAAGGTCGTAGAAATGGACAGTAAGGAGCTCTTAGAAATATTTTCCATTTCAAAAATCTCAGTAACAAAAATTCTTATGAAAAATTTCTATTTAAAGAAAACCATTACATACTTTACTGGGGTTACTTGAAATTTTTCAAAACACGTGGAATAAACTAAGATACTCGTTAACACTTGATGAGTATTTTCGAATACTCTCGCGAATAAATGATACTGTCCATAAAGGAACATTAATCTTTCCCACAAGGGGACCGCATCCGTAGTTCCGTTTGCTTCGGCGAGCCGCATTAGAAGGTGCTTGTACTTCGGTTGGACGGGTAAGTGCTTATCTCGGAGTTTCTTAAGATTCTGTAGTATCATTTAAGTGAAAATCAATTCGAAACAATTTCTTAACATCAAAACTCATCATAAAAGGTTTTGCGGATATCATTTTAGCAAAAATAACTTGACTGACTGTTAACCCTTAAGCAGGCGCTCACACAAGGGTACGCCTGGGGTCAAAATTATCCCATGCTCTATTTTTCTATTAAAAATCACGATATTGTTTATTCTATTTACTTAATGGATTATATTGACGAAAATACAATACAGCGACGCATGAGAGGAAAAAAGTATATTGAACAAAAATAATAAATTAAATAACTATGACCTAATGATCTATTAAATAAATGATGGAGTTCGCATAGATTTCCATGCGCCTACTGAAGGGTTCAATTTCACTGAACGCTTTATCGCCATAGCTTCGCGAGCCGGCATAGAATGTTTTCAGGGCCGCATTCGTAGGTTGGCAACCTCTGCCCTAATAAGTTACTTTAACCTCCAAAAGAGCATTCGTCCGATAGAAACGAACGAGACTTGCCCCATTATCCTCAAAAGGTTACCTAAGGAAAACCATACCAATGACCACACAAATCATACCTCTAACCCTAAAAATAGAAAACATCCCAGCCAACGTACAACTCTCCCAATTGTTTAACCGACGAGAAAAAAATGTTTACTTAGAAAAACCATTTTATGCCAGCATATCCTAAGAAAGATAACCACACTACAGCCACTCTTTGTGCCTCCGATGTTGATCTTTGTCTTGGATAAATTTCAGGAAACAGACATGGCCCTTTTAAAAGAGAAGATATCGTAGGCACGGTGCCAATAGAAGATACCGAAAAATCGCCAATAATGCAGGTGGCGTAGGAGTATGGGTGAGCTTGAGAGCGGATGGAGAGAATACTGACCCCTTCACCCTTCTCACGTGGCCAAGGCTATTTGGGTCCACCCGCACATGGTCTAAATCTCCACAGTTTTCTCAACGCCGAGCCGGCTGTTTGAAAGCTCGCCGGTTAAAAGAGAAAGATGTCGACGCCTTCGAGGAATAGAAGGAAGGATGAGAGAATGATTGGAACAGGAGGGAAAAGACGACGGCAGAGATTCGAACTGCGAGTAGCTTAGAAGTGGGTCCGACTCATTCACCTTGGAAAGATACGACGAGTATCAAGGGATTTCTCTCTTTCTCTCCCCCTCCCTCTACCGTTCTCCCTCCCACTTCCCCTCTCTCCTACCATCCCTCTCTTTCCGTCCTCTTCCTCCCAAATCTCTCCCCCTTCTCTCAACCCGTCCTTTCTCATCTCTTTTCCACCTCTCTCCCCCACTGTCCTCCCCACCTCTCTTCTATTTTTCTCTTCCTTCTCTCTCCTTCCACATCGCTTTCTTCCCCCTTATTCATCCTCTCTCCTCCTTCCCCTTTCTCCTGTCTCTTTCCCCATCTCTTTCTACCCTCATACTCATTCTCTCCCTTCTCCTTCCCCATCTCTTTCTCCCCTCTTACTCTCGCCTGCTTCCCCATCTCCTTCTTCCCTCTTCCTTCTCTCTCCACCTTCCGCATCTTTCTTCCTCACTCTCCTTCCTCATTCTCCTTCCTCATTCTCCTTCCTCATTCTCCTTCCTCATTCTCCTCCCTCCCCTCTCTCCTCCTTCCCATCACACCTCTCCTTCCCATCTCCCCACTCTCACCATCCCTTCTTCCTCCCCATTTCTCCTCCCTCCCCGTTTCTCCTCCCTCCCCGTTTCTCCTCCCTCCTCACCTCTCCTCCCTCCTCATCTCTCCTCCCTCCTCACCTCTCCTCCCTCCTCGCCATACCTCCCTCCCCACTTCTCATCCCTCCTCACCTCTCCTCTTTACCCACCTCTCCTCCCTTCTCACCTCTCCCTCCTCACCTCTCATCCCTCCTCACCTCTCCTCCCTCATCACCTCTCCTCCCTCCTCATCCCTCCACCCTCCTCATTTTTCCTCCCTCTCCATCCTCTTTGTCACTCCATCTACGACATCTCCCGGTGAGTAATGCTAATAGAAACGAGATAAAGCATCTACGAGTGTTGAATTATTCAGAAAGGGTTGACAAACTTCTACGAGCGTACTTTTTTCTTCCTGCACGGCGCAGCACGATTCCTTTTTTTATTCAAGTTTGCCACGGCCGGCCCATCTGGGCTCCTTTTAACTTTTTTACCTTTCCCCATCCATTTTTTCGCGAGCGCGTGGTACTGAAAATTTTAATTAAAAGTTTTCCAGCGGCAGATGTTTGTTCTAGCTGAATGGAAACGGGAAATGTAGTTCACGATAGTGCGGAGAAAGCAAATCTATTAAATCAACACTTTCAGAAAGCTTTTACTCCTAATGACGATGAATGTGAAACCCCTATTCCTATGCATCACGGCGACTCGATGGAAGATTTGATATTTTCCGAAAATGGTATCGCGCTCCAAATTCATTCAATTAAACCAAATAAATCCCCTGGGCTGGAAGAAATACCCGCGCGAGTACTGAAAGAGTTACTAAATTGTGCCGTATTTGAAAATTATATTCGAGAAATCCATTACGGAAGGGGTCGTTCAAGATTGGAAGGTAGCACACTTTACGCCCATCCATAAGGGCGACGACAAAGAGAACCCCGTAAATTATAGGCCAATTTCCTTAACTTCATCAAGATACTTGAGCACATAATTTTTAGTTCTGTAATGTGCTATTTGGATAGTCACTCATTGCTTAGCGGATGCCATCATGGATTCCGGAGAGGTAGATCATGCGAAACGCAGCTCGGCTTGTTCGTGGATGATTTGTTGCGATGCGGAGAGAAAAATACTCAGGTCGATACCATATTCATTGACTTCAGGAAGGCGTTTGATAAAGTATCTCATAAGAAATCAATGGCGAAGTTAGGTCAATATGGTATCAATCCCAAAGTTGTCAGTTGGGTGAGAGACTTCCTCTCAAATAGAGAAGAAATAGTTGTCGTCGATGGGAAATACTCGTCCTCCGTTAAAGTTGCGTCGGGTGTTCCTCAGGGTAGTGTACTGGGTCCTCTACTTTTCTTAATCTATGTAAATGATATCTGCTCGGCAGTTCGTAGTAAAATTAGACTTTTTGCAGATGATACCGTTCTATATAAAGAAATAAAAATCCAGGAGGACCATCAGTCGCTGCGTGAAGACTTAAGAGCCATTTCAGCGTGGTGCAAAGAATGGCAAATTGAAATTAATTACACTAAATGTGCCGCAGTTACGTTCTGGAAAAGTAAGAACATAGAAGTACGTTTCGAGTATAAAATAGATGGAATAAATATTCAAGCAGCAGAGTATGTAAAATATTTAGGAGTAACCATTTGTCGAGATATTTCATGGGGCATGCACATTCGTCGAGTTATAGCCGCGGCTAACAAGAAACTGGCTTTCGTAATAGTACGGAACACTACAGAAAAAGTACGTGAAACGTTACTTATCTCTGGTTAGACCACAAGTGGAATACGCCTCATGCATATGGGATCCGTACGAGAAGGGACATATAATTCAATTAGAAAGAGTGCAGCACTGGAGGATCGTAGATTGAACTCAAGGTTGCGGCTTCTGGAGAAATATAGATCGGAATGTCTAAAAGACGAGGTGGTAGGAATAATTGAAGCACCAACGTATATAGGTAGAATCGACCGTGACAATAAGATACGTGAGACCGACTGTAGGACGGAGCGTCATCTAGGCTCGTTCTTTCCGAGGACAGTACGAGATCACAATCGAAATTTTCAACCTGCGATTGACAATCTTTAGATTGTAGATTGTGGTGCATTTCACCCCCTGCCACCCACCAATTAGGTGAATTGCAGGGTAACATGTAGATGTAGAAATTATAGATAGCGCGAGCTTCCTAGACGACGCTGCAAATATTACAGAAAAACTTCCTAGCAAAAAATACTGCACCGAGCATCATTAAAGTGACTGAGGAAACCCGATTAATAACGGAAATACCTTCGCCTTCATCAATCTCGCCATAATGAATAACAAAACGTACATTTTATAAATATTCAGAAATTGTACGAGTGCAACCGGCAACCAGCGACCTTTCCCGATAACTGGCAACAAAATCCGCCGACTACGTAAAAAAAAGTACTGATTTATCGATGTCACGAATGAAATGTCATCATTCTTCCGTAAAAATGGCAAAAAAACGTAAATATTTATCGCCGCAGCCGCCGAGGAAAAGAGCGCTTTTAACACTTTCGAATAAACTGACACGTTCGAAATGGCGCTTTTTGGGTCTCAAACTCGAGAAGTTGGGGAAGACAGCATCAGAACAATAAATATTCCGGATGTTTGGTCGTATTTTTTTGCCAGCGTGGCAACGTAATCGAGCAGTTTGAGGCTTGCGGGCGGATAATAAATCCCCTCCCTTGAAGGAAGGGCAGAAATAGAAGCCTATTAACCCAAACAAACGAGGGGAAAACAAAAGAAAAAGGAACAAGGACGAGGGAATAGGAATGGTGATCGGTATAAGGAAAGTGAAAAAGGCGAAAACATGAGGCTAACAGCGAGGATTTATATTATTTTCCTCTCTCTCTCTCTGTTTGACTCCCTCTTTCACTGGAAGTAATCCCTAAAAGGGCAGTAAACCTCGACTTTTGCAATGCATCTCTTCGACGCTGATGACCATCTATTTCCTACGATAACTTTTACGCGCCATTCAATTTCTAACTTTAATTTTAGCTCGTTTCCAAATGTAATAAACGACCTATTGTCATCGCTCTGTCGTCCGTCAATAGACATTCAACTTTTTTGTTCCAAGAAACGCATGAAAAATTATTCTTGGTTGGGTAAGTACCAATAAAATATTACGAGTCGCATTTTACGAATCCTCCATTAATTTGAATTTCCATCGTTAGAGGGCGGTAAATTTGGAAAATGAATAAACTTGAAACTAATATTGTAAACAGCCCATTTATGCTATAAATTTTGTATTTAGGTGGCAGGGTGTGGTGGTGATTTAATAAATGATACATTTACATCTACGGAATTAAGTATATTCCAGCCAAGTTGTATAGAAATTTTACAATAATTTCAAATTTGAGACAACATGACAAACAGAGATGTCTTTCCTTCGGTGGTATTATGCTACCATAAATAATTATTGTTAATTCTAAGCAATAAAAAACGTATATTTGTTATTAATAAAAGTATTTTTCAATAAGAAGTTTATATTCTTCGGAAAGGAATATTCCATATTCGCCTGAGGCGATTGGACATTCTTGTTCACTGATTACTGCAGCTGCTTCACTGCAGCAACCGTGAAGAGAAAGTATTGCAACGAAAACAAACACAACATTCTATATAAATACGCGCGTGTGTTTTATTAATACATCTACATGATACCCTGCAGGTCACCTTTTTGGTGGATGGCAGGGGGTGCAGTGCACCCAAGGTCCATAGTTTTCCTACGTTATCTTTTCCTATTATGTTCTCTTATCGTCCTACGGAAAAAACGATCCTCAATATCGCTCCGTTCTACAATCGATCTCGCGAATCTTATTCTCGTTGTCCTGCCTTCCGATAAGTCCTACTACCTCATTCTCTAGTCCCTCTGACATAAATATTTCCAGTAGTTTAAATCTAGCCTGCACTATCGTAATCCCTCTATACAAATCTAGCTGCCCTGCGTTGAACCTTTTCTATCTCGTTAGTGAGTCCCTTTTCGTAGGGATTCCACACAGCTGACGCACATTCGACCTGGGGTCGAACCAAGGATAAATAACAAATCTTTCACTTTTTCGGAGCTATTTCGAACTATTCTCCCTATAAAGGCCAGATTTTTGTTAGCAACACCTATCAATCGGCGAATGCGGGTGTCCCACGAGAGATCACGATTGATCGCGACTTAAAGATATTTAATCGAGTCTGAAACTGGAATCTCTACCCAGTCAAACGAATAACTAACATCCAACGAGACATTCTATTTCTCCTGAAATGATGACGAACTTCTCTATTGGGTGATCTCTAGCTGTCATTCCTTACACCATGCAGAAATAGCTTCTAGATAATTTTGGAGATACTGGTAGTCTCCCGGATTGCTTATTTCTCTATTAATGGCGGTGTCGTATAATTAAAAAAAAACATTTTTCGACAGTTTAGAGGAAACTGCTTTCCTCAAAAAGGTAAATCGGATCATATAGGGTTAACTCTACAAGCTACGAGTCTATATTTGCGAGCTGGAAAAGTTTTTTATTCTATATTTTGTTGCTTGAAGCCGACGAAGTTTTACTTGAACTCGGACAAAAGTTAAGGAATCGGGGCGACGTTGCCGAATCGCACACAAGAAGGGAACTAGGTGAAAGGCGAGGACAAGAGATTGTGAGTGATGTGGCAACGTTGCTGTTTAGTGATTGGCTGGAGCTCCCCCATTCCAATTTTTCTTGCCTGTTAGAGCTCCAGATAACTACGTCTGGCGCAATTTTTGTAGAAAGCAGGAAATTTTGGAAAACTACAGCAAGAAAAAAAGAACAATTCAAATACAACCCTCATGCATCGAAAACCTAACATTTTTTGACACTCCAGAGCTACCTGCGACTTTCTCAGAAAAAGGTAAATTGGGTCGTTAATGGCTAATTGCATTTTCCGATTACGCGAGCTGGTTAGTTAACTTGAAAATGACGTGGGGGCTATGACACATGCGACCACCATTCAATCGATACTCTCAATATTGTGTCCATTTATGAGGGCGTCTCACCTGCTCCCGTGCATTGAAAGGCCTCCCTCATTTAATTATTTCGCTATGAATAGGGCGAAATAAAAATGAAATGGCAAATTCGAAACGATACGGAGACATTATCGGGAAAAGAATAAAGTCGCTTCTTCATTGCGTGCAGGGCTGTGCGAAAATGATAACATCTCCTTTTAACCGGATTTTGAAAAGGTGTGGTATAATACGAAGTTTTTTTTAATAAATAGGATTTAGAGAGCCCTAAATTATTCGTTTTGGATTAAATTCAGCAAAAAAATAAGACGACTTATTGGCTTTCGGCGCTTTGGTCTACAGTTAATTTAAAAGTAATGACTTTTTCGTGAAAAAACTTTTCGTGCGTTTTCTTCCATTTTAATTAATTCGCCCGCTCCCTCTTTCCCCGAAATAAACTCACTAAAGGACACGGAGACAGCCAAAGATATAGGAACTTTGAGACAAAAGCACGCCAGAAAAAGTTACCGATCCTGTTTTACTTTCGGGCTATTATTCCTCAGACAATTGGGAAGACCCTCCATCGAATACCGATACTCCATTGTTTCCACAGCAAATGTTTTGATGGTCCGAAGACTTTGTACAGAGATACTTCATAAAAAAGCTTTCAAAACTTAGAAGAAAGGCTTGAAAAAAATAATGGCAGTCCAACAAAGAGCCATCAAACATAACGCTCGTTTTTTCTTTATAGGTAACCGACTCGAGTAAATCAAATTCAACCGGATAGGAAACAAAAAAAGAGCAACTCGGGATAAAACGTCGTTCTTTCAGCGTCCCAAGTAATTATTCTGCGAGCCTAGTTTTTGCAACAGGCACGTAGATGCTGAGCCATAAAAAAGACGGCGCAGAGGCGTTGAACAGCAGGTAAAAGTGCTCCACTTGAAGTAATAACTCCGGGAAACTCTGGAGAAAGAAGGATGTCGTAAATCACCGGCGACATCGAGTTTATTGTGCAGAAGAGAAGGGTTATGATTAATTCGAGTTAAGAATGAAAGAGAAGGGACCGTTCCATTTCCCGGAAGTTTAATTGCATCAAATAGGATTATATTACGCGGAATTATTTATATATTTCTTATATGCCGCTTTCGTCGTAATTCTATACAATTTTGTCATCTAACATTATATTTGTCTTACGGTGAAAATGAGAAAATGGGCTAATTTAAACACGACTACGACCGACTTCCGTTAAAGCTCTTCGGTATTAACGAGCATGGGGTAAAATCCCGTAACAGCGACATTCTGAGGATACGTAAATAAGTGTTGTACTTAAAATAAAATCAAGTAATTACGGCTCAAAGTTACACGAAAGAGACCTATTATTCGTTTAATTGAATTTTTATTTAATTTTGCAAGAGAAATAATGAGTTACACCTAACTGGAGGTAAATAAAAAAAATAATTTAAATATTTATTTATTTACTGATATTTCACATACAGCGCACAAAGGGCCAATATACAGTGAAATCTATAACTCAACAAACACAAACACCCATGTCCTAGGCGGGATTCGAACCCGCGACCTTCGTATCTGTTGGCAGATACTCTATCCACCTGTCCACCAATGAATTAAACTTCAAATAGGTATGTATAAAACTGGATGTTCGCAATGTCATTTTGTTGCGGGATATCGACCAGGACGCAAAAAATTGTTTTCGCTACATTTCAGTTATAACTATTTTCGTTATAGTGAGGTTTCACTGTATTTTCATCGTGCAAAGAATCACATTTCGCTTTATTCACTCGTCTACTTCTACTAAGAATGCGTGCTAAAATTTTAGCAAACCGATAACCATAAACACACGTACTATACACTGGAACACTTGGAACATCTTTACCACCCTAATATTCCATACATTTAGCGCGATTAAAAGAAACTTGGGCGATAATCGATGATGTTCACAAGTCAATAACCTCGATTTGTTAAGAGGATCATAACATGGGTATTTCTTACAACGCACTATATTGTAACCATAACTTGAGGTTTTAAGAATCGCCATGGGCAATCATACCACTATTTACGACACCGCAAATGGATTGATAGACTCTTTAAAGGTGGTTCTTTAATAAAAGATTAAGGGATATGTTCGAAATTTATTTCCTATAAAACGGATCTCAAATCTCGGATGCTTATCTGGAATAATAGTCGCAATCTAAACTAGAGAATTTAACGATTTGTCGTAAACTAATCCTTAATTCCTCTTAATTACCCAGCATCGTACAAGTCCAAAGTTAAAGAGACTTGATGGGAAAAGCATAAAAAAATTTCATGATACTCGAAACAAAAATGTTTCAAGATCCCTAACAATTATTTTAAAAGTCCTTTATGATTCGCAATATCCGAAATCGTATTAATATTCGAGTAAATATGACACATCAAAAATAACTACCATTGTTAAATTACAAAAAACCGAATCGCGGATTTTAACAGCCAAATTAGCGGTAAAAGACGTTACATTCATCCTCGGAAAAAATATTTAAAACATAAATTATCTAATTATGACAAAACATTTCGCCAAAAAACAATGCGTCCTCATGGACTCCATGCGCAAAAATGATTTAGCATATCGGGTCCTGCCACAACTCCACTGCGAAAATACCAAAACATTTCCAAATTCACGAGGCAAAAAAACAAAATTCCATCAAAAACACTTCATACGCTTGATCTGAATAGATTTGAATAAGAAATGAAACAGACAAACAAACAGTAACTCTTTTCATACATAAAAGACAAAGACGAGGAAAATGCTTGTCCCGCCAGGCTATGTTAAAGCTTCATCCGAAGAGAGAGAAAAGCGGTGCACACGGCTACCTGAATGAACCCAGATCCAAGGAAGATTCATTTCAGTTGAAAAAAGGGAGGGCAGTATAATCTTCGAAGCAAAAGAGAGGGGAGGGGGAAAGGGGGAGAAAGTAAAGTAGAGAGAGAGAGAGTTGCAGATGAGGAGAGTTGGAGATGAGATGGGAGAGATGGGAGTAGAGGAAGGAAGAGTGAGGAAAAATGGAATGCGAGAGTGGAGAGGAGAATGGGGGAAGGAAGAGGAAAGAGAAGAGGAAAAAAGAGAGGCGAGAGAGGAAGGAGAGAGAGAGAGAGAGGAAGGAGAGAGAGAGAGAGGAAGGAGAGAGAGAGGAAGGAGAGAGGAAGGAGAGAGAGAGGAAGGAGGAGAGAGAGAGGAGGAAGGAGAGAGAGGGAAGGAGGAGGGAGAAGGAGAGAAGAGGAAAGAGGGAGGGATAAAGAGAGAGGGGGAGAGAGAGGGGGGAGAGAGAAAGGGGGAGAGGGAGAGAGAGAGAGAGGAGAGAGAGGAGAGGAGAGAGAGAGAGGAGAGAGAGAGAGAGAGAGAGGAGAGAGAGAGAGAGGAGAGAGAAGAGAGAGAGAGAGAGAGAGGAGGGAGGGAGGGAGAGAGAGAGAGGGAGGGAGACGAGAGAGAGAGGGAGAGGGGAGAGAGAGAAGAGATGGTAGGATTTAGAGAGAGGAGAGGATGAAAGAAAAGTGAAGTGTGAAGAGAAGACGAAGGAAGATAAAAGGAGAAATTAGAGTAGAGAGGAGAAATTAGATTATAGAGGAGAAAGAAGAGTAGAGGTAGGAGAGGAACTGAGATGAGAGGGGAGATGGGAATAGAAAGGGGAGTGAAGAAAGAGGATGAGAGAGAGGAAAGAGAAAGGAAGAAGACAGAAAGGAAAAAAAAACGATAGGAGAGAGGAAAAGGACGATAGGAGAGGGAGGAAAAGAGAGAGAGAAGAGTAAAAGAGAGATAGTAGAGAGGAAGACAGGAGAAAGAGGAAGTGAGATGGGAAAGAGGTAAAGACAGATAGAAGAGAGGAGAGGAAGAGAGATAGGAGACAGGAAAAGAAAGGAGAGATAGTAGAGTGGAAAAGAGATAGGAGAGAGAGGAAAAGAGATAGGAGAGAGGGGAAAGAGAGATAGGAGAGGAAAAGAGAGAACAGGAGATGGAAAGAGAGATGGGAGAGGAAAAGAGAGGAGGCAGAGAAGTGAAAGAGAGAGGGGGAGGAAAAAAGAGTAGAGGAGGGGAGAAAGGAGAGGAGAGTGGAGAGGAGAGAGGGACGAAAAAAAAGAGGGGAGAAGGGAGGAGAGAGGAGGGAGAAAGAGAGGAAAGAAGACAAAGGAGGCGAGAGAGGAAAAGAAAGGAGGGAGAGGAGAAGAAAGACAAGTGAGTCGAGACAAGTGAGTCGATAAGAGGAGAGTGAAGTTGTAGATAGTATCAACAAGGTCTAAATCCCCAAAGGCACGTAACTCCCAACCTCCGCCCCCCTTCCCCCCACCTCCACCTTCTCCCCAATCGAAAACTCCTATTGGCGCACAGTGTGTCACGCGACTCACACATTTCTCATCCTCGAGTGAGAGAGAGAGAAAGCGGGTGCCGCTCTTCACCTTGGTGAACCCAGAATCCGTGGCGCTCGGGAACACGACGCCTACGCTGCATCGATTGCCGGTGCCCAGGTCGGGGAGAGAGCCCCCTCGGACGGAACCAACCTCCAGGTCCCCTCCCGGCAACTCGTTCCTTTCCCTGCCAAACTCTCCGCCCCCCTCTGCCCCCCCCCCCCTTCTCACCCGCGCCCCCTCAAGATCACCGTGGAACGCGAGCGTCGTCTTTACTCCTTTTCCGAAACCCGACGCAGCAGTCGAGGACGTCGTCTCGGCGGCGGCGAGGGAAGAAGCCAAGCTTCGTCCGCCGCATGCCGACCCTCGACAACATTTCCCGCGCCCCACGCCACGCCCTCGACCCTCCGTGGAGTAATTGCCCCGACCTCCAACTCTCCACCACGAGGTATTATAGATTTCTTCGATCACGCCCATCCTTTTATCCCCCCTCCCCCTCTACCTAACTCCACTCCCCCACACGCCCGCGGAATCCTATTTCTCTCTCGAAATAAAGAGAGAGAAAATAATAAAAAATTGAAGCAAATAAAGACAAAGGAAAAAACGCCCGCGAGAGATTTATTTTCCGAAAGTTTTTTGCTGTCGTTGCGAAACATCGACTTTAAGGCCATAAATCGCTATTTCGCTTTTCAATCGACGACCTCTGAATTGAAATGTCCGCGCGGGGACGTGATCGACAAACTGATGGAATTTCGAACTCACAAAGGAGAGATATTGTTTCGATATTTAGTCGACAAAAGGTTTCGACGAAGCGCGTAATTAAACCGGCGGATGTCGAATAGCCTCGGAGGTATCGAAGGCTTAATACACGGGAATGACGTTTCCCAGATATCAAAGAATAAAACCTTTCGCAATTACGCTCACGTGCTCAAGCTGGCGAATGAAACTCTTTTTATCGTTTACAATCTCATAAATGAACGGATTTTTTTTCATTCGAATCCCCACTTCGGATCGGACGAATTTTCAAATGCAACACAAACTGGTATATGGGAACTTACACGATAATAAAAAACGGCACGTTTAAAGCGTCAAATTGATATGATTGTAAATTTGGCGATTATTATTTTATTTTCAAGCGATGAAATTCTTTTCTTGGTAAAATGATAGATTAAGTATTCTTTCTGCCGTAAATAAAAAATATAGTAGAGTCCAGGGCTGGCCCGAGCTACGGGCTGCCCGGGGCGCCAAAGTTTTGGGGGCGCTATCCCGATCATTCATCTACGACAGTGGTTCCCAACATTTTTGTAGGCGCGGCATCCTTTCAAAGATAAACAGAATTTCGCGGCACCCCAGCCTTCAAGCAATGTTTTTATATTTTCACAAACGAGTATTAAAAACCTTTGGATATATCCATTTATTGGTATCACATCATAACCAATTTATTATAGATAAAATTAATGCCCTATTTACCTGTAAACTCATCAAAATTGTTGATTTATTTACAAAACTAATTTTATCTCGGCAACCCTACAAATCTGCTGCGGTGAACGGTTGAGATTTCGACACGTTTATATAGACTTTTTCCTCGCAGAATAAGCTAAGGAATCAGCATCAGAAATTATGCACGCGTTTCGCGGCACACACTGTGTATCTCAACAAACGTTAACGGAGGGGGGCGCTGGAGTGCTATCTCGCCCGGGGCACCAAAATTCCTCGGGCCTCCCCTGGTAGAGTCTAATTTACAAGGTTGATTACCAAAGCGAATACATTTTCCATCAAACCATTCAATAGCTTCACTAGAGAATTATCGAGCAACCATTCCGGCAGAAAACAAAATCCCGAATCAGTACTAAAGAATAAAAAACTGAAAAATTAAGCAAATGTCTTAGGTATCTAATAGCCATCAAAATAAGCTTGTTATGGCTAATGGAGAAACCTAAGACAAGAATTTAATTTTTCAACTTTTCACCTTTTAAGAGCTTATTGTGGAATTCATCCAATAGCTGTTTGAGGAACAATATCAATTTATCACGAGGTAAAACATTACATAGAATCACATAAAATACGCATGGATGTTACAGGATTAACAAACACAGAAAAAGCGTTATAGGGGATGTGGCTAACCACTTATGAATCATACATGTAATGCAAAATTATGTAAAATAGTAATAATTCCGATTGTAAACTGGATTTCTTGTGAAGACACATTTAAAGAAAATGTTTTACGCTTTCCTTAATTCCAAGTGCTTGCACAGACACCCTCACAAAAATGACAATATCATTGCGTACAAAATTGCGTCGAAAATCCCGAATTTCAAACTCCGTAAATTGCTTTCCGTGAATTGGCCGACTGTCCGCCTTTTACGTTTATTTCTCAGTGTTTTCTATGGAAACTGTTTGCATAAAAAGTGTACCATCACGCAGTCCGCCTATCATACCGCCTCGGCCCTTTAGTTATGACTTTAATGCATTCTAACATCTAACCATGAATCCTAGCTCGAATTTTCGTCATCATACGCGCGCGCATACAAACACAAAAGATGACAGAAAGAAGTCACTCGAAGCTACGTGTTGGAGAGATGACGTTTTCTCTTCGTCCTCCCTTAAAGGGTATCGAGTCTTTTCAGTCCCTGAAAGAGCGAAATCTTAAAATCTTCTACCTTATCCCTTCAGTATGATGGTGCATATTGACAGTAATTGTAAAAAGGATTTACTTCAACCTTCCCTACTCCAATTTTGTCTTTCCTCTCCGTCATATACGTACATATAAATAACGCTAAACACGAGCATGAAACGAACACATTTTGAAATTCTTTTCCTGGATAGCAAAACTTCGCGAAAACGCAACCAAAAGAGAATTCTTTTGAAAATCCTCTAAAAAATCACCGTATTTATTCTTGAGATAGGAGGATAATGGGAGATTTTCATTTTGATAAAATTGCTCCTTCGCCAAAGGAAAATTCTAGTTTATTTTAGCAGCGGCAACGCACGCGGTAGTAAAGTTGGCTCACGCGGAAACAAGCGAATGCAAAAATGCAAAATTTAATATAACAAAGCTCGGAATGAAATGGGAAGAAGATACTATTTGTAACTCTCATAGGTTATGAATAATTTTGAAACGAGAAAAAATTCTGCTATGACTGGGAATCATTTCATTCCATCAATTTCTAGCTTGGCAATCTCACCAATTGAGAGGGAGAGGTTTACTTCGACGTATCTCTTGGAGGACGTATGTTTGGGCTGGTTGATCCAACTAAGAAAAACACCCGCGTTCAGAAACGGAAAAATTAGTCTGCTACGATAGTTCAGTGGTAGAATATCCGCCGGGCAAGTGGAAGACCCGGGTTCAATTCCTGGTCATAACAGAATTTTTACTCATTTCAAAATTTTTCCCAAGTTTACAGCTTATGCCTGTCTGCATAGGATCTTATGATCATTGTATTCCATCAACATCTTAGGTTATAATTTCATGATATTACTCTTTACACAAGGAGTCTCGAGCTCGGACACTAGTTTTAATTATGTTAGGATACAATTTCATGATATTAGTCTTGAGAAAAGAGGTCTCGAACTCAAGTCATGCGTGGGCTGCATAATGGCAATGTACCAAATTCGCGGGCCGCATTTCATGTTAAGAACATTCTACAGCACTTCAACCATGTAGTGTTTCAAACGGTAATGAAAGTAAGCTGCGGATATTTTGGAAGTGTTGACTTAATAAATTTCTTACATTTATTAGATTATTTCTAATATTATATAAGAACTACATTTGAGGTTGAGCTGCATCATAGCATATAGCAGCGGTTTTCAACATTTTGCTACATACGTCCCACAGACCATTTTGCCAAAACAAAACCCCACCGCGTCCAAGAATTGGACTTTGACGTTAAATACATCTCAGTATTACATCGACCATTAACGAAAACTGTAAGGGCATTATTTACTGCAAGTTTATAAAAAGTTTGATAATAATTACTTTCGAAAATTCTCGTCCCACTGGTTGAGAAACATTGGTGTAAAGTATCTTACTTCGCGGGCCGCTTAAATGCTGTACGCGGGCCGCATAAATGCTGTACGCGGGCCGGATGTTTGAGACACGTGAATGAGACAAACTGAGTAAGAATATAACTCAGCCTTTAAGGCTAAAGTGAAGTTAACGATTTAAAATGTGTACAGGGGCGCATGGAACTTCATCCGCGAATTATTCGACTGTAAATCCATTTCGCTCTCTCATGAGCTTCGCCTTCCATAAGTAGCTATGAATATATAGAACAATAGGGAAGTGGATACGTTCTTTGTCGAGCTTCCTCGGCTGCCTTCGGAGCTCCTTCTTTCCCTTCGAAGGAATGAGCGACCAGAGCCCGTATTAGCCTATTTCCCCAGCGAGAAGCAAAACCGCCAATTCTCTCCGCTCACGACCTACCCGCAGAGCGGTGAAAGAAGGGTTTCAAACAACTAACCCCTTATATTACATATTTATAAATCGTAATCACGACCTATGGCAAGGCAGAAGTGGCAAATCTATTTTTAGAAAGGTTAAGCGATGCAAACGCGGTAATTAAAAACGCTAAAACTTTGCGCAATCTTATTGTTTCACAACGTACTTCTGCGACATAATATCAAAAAGTCATACACGGAATAACACTACTTCGCGAATAATCGGGAGGAATTATTCTTACGCAAAGGATAAAAATCTTTCGAGAATTCTAGCGAATCTAAACTCGCCCTTACTGTTAAATATTGACATTCTTTTATCAAATGCAGCGTTTCAAAGCGATAAAAATTACGAGCCAATGTATAGAACTTATAACAAACTAGAATCCACTTGATATGAAGTGTTACCCGAGTGCATACGATGAACGACTGATAAGAATGTTTAACGAATCTTTGAAAAAAGGAAAGTAGGACGCTGATACAGGAAACGTCTACAATTGCGGCAATTTACAATAGTGGCGTGGGATAATTTGGAAGATTTTTCGTGCCATTTTAAGTATTTTAATACTTTCCTGAAAAGCGCCGGAAATTAGTTTTTAAAATAGCCTAAACTTGTGCTCTGAAACGGTGTATCAAACTTAAACTACGATTACGTGGCTTACGAAACAATAAAAATGCAACTAAAAATATTGCTACGGATGTTGCTGCAATAAAACGGACTTGAAACAAAAATGCAGTGGATATTGCACGATAACTCGTATAAATAAAAATAACGATCTGAAAAAGTCATTACTTAATTACAAATAAAAACTAATCCTCGGCAATTCCGTATTAAAGTACATCTTGAAAAGTGCTCGCAATGTTTTAAAAAAGTTAATAAAATTATGAATGGCTACAATGCAATGCGGCAAATTAAAGCGTAGGTATATTTTATTTTAGGAGTGAAAAACAATTATTGCTACTGTCCACAATCAAATACTAAAAGTTAACATTTTTGCAAAGAGGAATTAAAATATTTTCAATAAATATTAGATTCCTGCATACTATCGTAATAATATAAAAATCAGTTTCTCTTTTATCAGCCACTCCAAAAAATTTCTCTTTCAACTCCATATCCCCTACATTCCACTGCGCGCTGAATTCCTAGACGTCTCTCATTTCGAAATCACTTGATGAAATAAATACACGGACCAGATATATCGGAATGTTGGATGAAATTCATATATATATATATAAACACACACGTATACATTCACCGACTCGGGGACGTTTTCTATAGCGAGTTGAAAAGCAAGCCCACTTATGCAAGAATGCATTAGGAAATTGATATATAAAACATTCAATTCCATGACCCATTTTCTTATTGATTTCAGCATAAAATTTTAATTTTCAGAAGTTAAAGCATTTTTATTCATCTGCAGCACCAAAACTTAGGCCAAATTGAGTTAGTGGCGAAAAATAAGAATAAATTCGAACCAAAGACTTCAAGCATCCAACTTCGTTCAATTATCCATAATACCACGAAGCGAAATATTTTAAGGAGAAATTTCATAAATAAACGTCTAATAGCGTTTTAAACAGACGTTTCATCTGTTAATTAAATTTTCAGCTTCGCGATATTCAAGAACTTTACAGTATTCCTAATGTTTTCTTTTTGTATCTCTTTTAATATCTCTCTCAAATAGGAATAAAGAAAAAGTATAGAATGTCCATAAGCGGAATATCAAACCATTTTGGGGTGGTTTGGCTCGTGGTTCGAATCGCAATTTTTAATAATGGTTCGGTTCATGATTGGGTTCAGAGCTGAGTTTTGAGAACGGTTCAGTTCACGGTTCGGTTTAAGCAAAAATGTTATTCATGTATTATTTACTCCATCTTTGTACTAATAAAAAATAAAAATTTAATGTGATTTTCTATCGCAATGACATAAATAAAACGAAAAAGGGAACTAGCTGTTCAGACAGCAATACTTAATAATATTTACGGTTTCCAATATCTTTACAATATTTTCAATTTTGAATCTATTACTGTCCGATAAGTACAAGTGCCAAATCTACACTAAATAACTTTACCTCTAGCAAGCGTTTTAGCATTGTAAAAATAGAACCTCATCTGGTTTATCGGTTTATTTAGTTTTTCTCTCTTGATGGAAGACAAAATAGAGGGATTTTGTAACTTATTCACAATTGCCTCAACTGTGTGTAAAATCATAGCCACGTTTCATGCGGAAATATTTCAACAAATTGGGGTTTATTTCTCGAATCTAACAAAATTGTTTTTGTATAAACTTTTGGCTCGGTTCGAGGTTCAGTAAAAAGATGTTCAGTTTCGGTTCGGTTCCCAGCTCAGCGAATTTGTGCGGTTCGGTTTGCTGCTCTGTAAGTAGTTATACAATACAGGCAAGCCAAGATTAAAAATGCTTCCTTATGACGTAGAAAGTTTTATAATGAATGTTAATGTTGAATTCTCATCAAGTGCAAAAAATATTTCTAAACTCAAGAATTTCTTATATCTTCATGGAAACTGACTATCCAACTCGCTTTTTAACACCGTTCCCAGCACTTGACCATATTTTGTAATCTTGTCCTGTTTTATAATTATATTTTTTTTAACCAAGGATAGGAGAATGTTACCAGAATAATTTGGAAATTTGTTGCACCGCATCATGTTTCTGAGGTAGATGAATAAAACTCTTTACCAGAAGTATACTTGCATTTCGTGCATAAAATAATGAGGTTATTATCAACCAGCTTAAAACTCTCAGAGAGAGATTACTTGCAACCAACAGAAATGTTTAAAAATTTTAAAAATCTAAAAACGCAAATTCTCAAATAGACAATGTAAGAAATTTTTCGGGTTCGAAACTGCACACTTTTTAAAACTTTTGCCCCTCGATGAACGAAAGGGTTCTCTTAAAGAGTGTGATAATGCGTACAGAATAATCCTACAGTAACTGGAAAATGATTTAATTACTCAACGGATTCCTTGTATTATCTTTGCAGCCCCTTGAATTTATAAAAAGAGTGAGATTTGGACGATGCTGAAAAAAATGGGAGTGACGTTCAATGGAGACGAATTGTTTTCCGAAATATGACTGTTCGATTCTGTTATGTCAAGACTGGTACCAACTGAACCAATTCCAACGGTAGCCTCATTGCAACTGTGGAATAATTCTCCAGAGTGATAAATGGATGTTTTTTATAATTGTTCAAGTCCAAATTTTCTGTCAACAGTTCAGTATGCTTTTGTTGATGCTACCGAGTGACGCATACGTAGAGAGGGTTTGCAATGTTACGAAGAACCTATGGAATGATAAACACCCAGAGATGATCACTAGCATGGTTAAAGCAGAATTATTCATACACTTCAATCAATGTCTTGTTCAGAATATGCTAAGACGATTAACTTTAATGCACGCAAAGATTTATTAAAATCTGCTAAATTTTATGAAAAGTGCAATATCAAGCACAAGAATAGTGTATAACAAGTAATGTAACAATAAACTGAATTGAACCTATATTCTTTGTTTTCTAAAGAGTGTGTTTCAATATGTTTGAAGATTTATAAATACTTTAAAATGTATTTGTGGTTATACTTTTTATATGCCGCTCCAATAAAGACGTTTCAAGAAGATGTAGTTTCTTATAAGTTTCATTTTTTCTCGAAAATTAAAATACTCTCCGATAAAATGTTTGAAAAATATTCGGATTTCTGGAACGAAGTGAAAAATGTCCGGATTTTCTTTAATGAAAAGGCGGCAACCCTAAGTGAGAACCTTATATTATATACGTCTTCGGTTCTCCTACAAATCTCGCCGAGGTTCTAAACTCGTTTCCTTTCGCTCCGTTTTGACCATTTTTTCTCCACCTTGTGCCATTTAAAATAGGTCCACCCGTTAAAAATGGCAAAACAAAACACAAACAAGATGTGGTCAGAGATCAATTACTCCTCTACTGATTCCCGTTCACTGACATTTAATATGTACTATAGCAAGTTTACTGCACTTTACAAAACAATAAATATTAACGAATTTTATCATTTAAATGAAAAAGGATAAATAGACATTAGGGCTAGTTATAAATTAATTTGTTCATGTTTAGATACTACTCATATTATTAAGCGAACGAAATAATAGAAAAGTATTTTTTCCTTCCAATAGATTAAAATGTGGCGTGAAACAATCACGTCGTAATTATGTAAAATAACAATGAAATGCACACAATATACCGGGGAATTGGTCTATGTACTTACAAAATACAGTAAATCTCAGACTTTCCAGATACCACGGGACCGAGCTTATTCCGATTAATCGGATGTTCCGGTTGACAGATACGCCTATTTACATTTGCCATATTAAACACAAATAAAAAAATACGTAAATATTAATTAGGGAAAGGAAACAAACACAAGTTGAACTTAATGTTATCGCTTAAATTGAGGTTATAGATTAATCAATATTGTGCTACGTTTGAACAACTTTATTAGGTATATGACAAGTATATACCGTTCAAACAATCAAAACATGATAAATGAAAGCATTTCAACTCGACTCGGATGGCTATTCCACGCGCGTACCTCAAGTTGAATACGAACCGCGCATTTCTCGAACCTAGGTAAAAATCCTTCGGCCAATAAACAGAGGAGCGTATATAAGGTCACTTGTCGCCCTAGAATTTTCCTTTGAGCAAAGAGCGCCAAGTCCGGAGGCGGGGCTTTCTTCCCCTATTTTTCGGCCTAATTAAGAGGATGGACTAGAGTGAGTTGCGGGTCAAGGCTGTCCAGGTGAGCAAAAGCTGTCGCTCGAGAGAAACCTGCCGCGGAGACATAGGGAAGCAACAAGTGTAACGTCCCCTTATGTATTTCATCCTTCCCAACCCACTCACTCCACATATTCCCTTTAACCTGAATGCAAAGAGGCACAGCGACAAGAATAAGAGATGAAACGAGAGGGTGATAAAATGGGTTATAAATGGCGGAAAGACGAAATGTAAGGGATAATTTTATTTGTGAGACCATTAAAATCATTTCTAATCGTGGAAGAAAATAAAGCCAAATGTACGAAAAATAAATGAAAAGGAGAGAATCACTCTGTAAAATGATTCCACTTTATTCAAGAACTCCAACTAGACCGGTTTCGCCTATGATCTAGTCATCAACGGGTATTTTTCATTTCCACCAAGTAAAGCCTTCACCCTTCGATTTTAGATGTATGAAAAATCCATTAATACTTCAACTCTACGAAAGAACGTGTCCAAATCGCCATCCTCCGTAAAAATATATACAAAACTCCGCAGGTGATTGATGGTATTCTGCACTGAGGCCTCAAGGAAGTTCTAAGAAATGCAGTAGTCTTCGCGTTCTGTGGCTACGTTCAGGTTATCCAAGCTGCATACATTAGACTGCACGCTGTATTTTAAGTTGCGGTTAGCATCCATAAACATTGGAAACCGAGTTCCCTATGTTGGCAACCTTTTACGATGAACCAGAGTCGTAAAATATTCGGAAAAAATCTTCACAACAAAAAAAGCAACACGAATTTTTTTCTCGAGTGAACAGAAAAATAATCGATAGAAAGACGCAAATAAACGGGAAAACTAAAAACGGTGGGTAAGTAATACAATAGAAATGGAGAAAGGACGAAAGACGGAAATAGAAAAGGCAAAAATCGAAGGACGAGGGAATGACAAAGAAATCGAAGAGAAAAATATCTCGGGAGAAGAAAAATCGAGAATGCGAAATGAGCGAGTGAAAGTAAAAAAAGCTCTGGGAAGATGGAATGGAAAGAGCGGAGATGGAAGTCGTGAAGGAGCGGAGATGGAATTGTAACTCCACGAGTGTACACTGCAATAGATCACGGGTGTGTCACCTCTGAAGCGCATGGACGAGGATTGATCGGGAATGAATTCCTCCATTCCGCGACGTCGACTCGAGAGCGAGAATAAGGATCCGAACGAGAGACCTTTCCAATGAAAAGAATTTCTCATTTTTTCGCTCGCTTACCGAGAGAACCGTGGCGACAGCCGAATGGACGGAGTGGGAGGATGGCGAAGAGAGGTGACGAGGCGAAAAGGAGGAGGCTGGGAGAGAGGGGGAAAGAGGCTGGGAGAGAGGGGGAAAGAGGCTGGGAGTGAGGTGGGAAAGAGGCTGGAAGCGAGGTGGGAAAGAGGCTGGGAGGGAGGTGGGAAAGAGGCTGGGAGGGAGGTGTGAAAAAGAGTCGAGGGAGGAGAGGAGAAGTCTACGGGGGGGAGGAGATATCCATGTGGGAGGAAGGAGGGAAACTAGAAGCCCAGGGGGAGAGGAGAGGTTTAGAAGAGGGCATTTCTAGTGGGAGAGAAGTCTATGGGGGAGATGAGTGGTCAAGAGTAGAGAGAAGAGGCATAGGAGGGGAAGGAGAGTTCCAGGAGTAAAACGAGATGTCCAGGAGTAAAACGAGATGTCCAGGAGGAAAACGAGATGTCAAGGAGGAGAGGAGAGGTCTAGGAGGGGGAGGAAAGGTTCGTAGGGCAAGGGGAGAGGTCTTATATTGGGAGGATGTCTATTAGTTGAAGGGGAGGTCTAGGAGGGAATCCAGGTGTCCAGGGCTAGCGGAGAGGTCTAGAGAGAGAGAGGTCCAGGAGTTGGAGGAGAACTCGAGGAGTGAAAGGAGAGGTATATGATTGACAGGAGAGGTCTAGGAGTTGAAGGAGAGATCTAGGAGGGTAAAGAGATGCCCAGGGGGCAGATGAGAGATCTAGAAAAGAGAGATCCAGGAGGGAAGAGAGATCTAGGAGTGGGAGGAGAGGTTCAGGGGTTGGAGGGGAGGTCCAGGAGAGAAACGAGATGTTCATGTGGTAGAGGAGAGGTCTAGGAGGGGAAAAAGATATCCATGGGGTAGAGAAGAGGTCTGGAAAGGATAGGAGAGGTCTAGGAAGGGGAGGAGAGGTCTAGAAAAGGGAGGAGATTTCTAGGAGGAGGAGAGGTATAGAAGGAGACGAGATGTCCAGGGGGAGAGAAGAGAGGGAGGCGGACAGAGGGAGGCGGAGAGAGGGCTCAATGAAGATATGGTGAGACGGAGGAAAGGCGCGGTCTTTGGTGGCGGAGGGCCGAGGGGTAGGCGCGGGGGCCGCGAAGGAAGAAGATGGTCGAGAGAAAGAGCACCCTAGAGCGAAGGGAGCTTGCACCCAGGGCAAGAAAGACGTCACTGCGATTCCAAATCCTCACCGCTCTGGTGGGCGACGCGAAGCTTTGGAATCGAAACTCCGACGACGTGTTTTGTACGTCTTCCCATGCATATCTCTATATTCCCTCCCTCCCCCACACCCTTCTCCCGATCGCACAATCCTATACCCAAAATAGGACTTTGGCAATTCCTCGAAAAAACTTGCACGCATGAAGATTTGCCCGCGCAGGGGGGCATCAGCGACGCACGCTGCGTCAACGATTACGAAAGGCAGCGGAAGCGAAAAATATCTAAGCCTGATAACGGCACCGGCGGTGTATTTCGCCGTGAGAAGCTTTTTAACCGAGTGCGACCGTAAAAACGTCAGACGCGGCGACGGCAGAAAAAAGGAGAATGCGTGTAATTTACCCGAACACAGTTATTCAGCGCAAAAAATTGCCCGATTTAAAATGGAAAAGGGGGTTAAAATATTGGCATTTCTCTGTTGAAACGAAAAAAAAGTGCCTACTGATCCATCCGAAGACTAAAAAGTATCTCGTCTACACGTGTTACTTTCACGTGCACGTAATATATCGTGAAAGTACTCTAAATCTTTTTTTAAAATACTACCTCGATTTTTTATGGGTATGTATGTTTTAGATGCTCCCGAGTCCGGAAATGTTTTTTCCCACAATTCCGCCCGTCTGTAGGCCGTCGACTGTGATAGGCACTGGGTGCTAAACGGTTAAGCAATACCTGAAGAAATGCCGATTTTATTTAAGTTATCACCCAAAAAAGGAGCCTAGCTGAAATAAATTGCGTCGCCCAACAACGAAGGATAATATATCCTCATCGATTTTCACAAAATGTCCATTTATTCAAAAATATGCCTCGAAGGATTTTTATTAAAATTCATCCATTAATTCAGCTTGCTGACATAAACCATACCGTAAATGCTAAATGTCTCCAAATATAACTATTTATCCCTCAGGGACATTATATCGAGTTTTACGCCCAGCTACCGCAAAGCAACTAGTAATACAAAATGTAACCAGCGTCGTGGACTACAAGTTGAGTAATATAAGAAAGTTTGTGCAATGGATAATGCACCGGTTTCTTTAGTACGAATATTTACGAGGAAGTTTATCGTCGGTATCTACTCGTAACTTTCGATTAAGATGCTATTTTAGCGCTAATAAATTCACTCACGTACAAGAGCACTTGAGAAGATGCACTTCAGAGTGAATGCTATAGCCCCTCGATAATTGTGGAAGAGATTCAAGACGATACATATGCTTCCAGTTACTTAATGAGTCCTTTTATAGAAATGATATCATACCCGTGTCGAGCTTAGCATTCGAGCATTCATCGAATAAACTAGCACGTTTCCAGCGCCCATATTTCTGTTAGCATTAACATATAATAGGCGTTCGAATGAATTGAAAACCTGCAACTCGGAGTGTGATTAGCTATGCCAAGAAGCGTCCTTTAGTTAAAGTATATTGTCAGGTGCTTCTACTGGCTAGAAAACCATTTCATTTTAGTGCCAAGCATAAACAATGCCGATGCAAAATAAATGTTTATGCATATATCACAGCCGATTCTACGCGTAAAACAGGAAATTGAAATAAATTTTAAATTACAGGGTAACCATTTTCTCGCCATTTCGGAAGTTTCAAGGCTGGAATTTTAGTCCACGGCCTCCATAAAACAATTCAAATACAGTGAAAAGATGATTTAGCGCCACCGTTTGCCCATCACTGACTTTGGCGCTAAAGCGGGAGTGGTGGTAAATCGAGGTATATGCTCGCTCTATGTAATCATAAGATGTAATTTATGATCACAATGATCCATGGGCAGTATTCGGGGTGGCACTATAGAGGGGTGCGCTAAAACGGGGCTTGACTGTATACACATACGTATTAACTTCATCGTTACCTATGGAAAACAATTATCGAAATTCCTCAATCGTATCGGAAAATGCACGCGCGTTTAATTTAGTCGTGTCCGCTCACATTTATCTGTGTTATTTCTATATAATTGGCGATATTTTATATCGTTGAATAAATATATAAAATATATCGCATCAGCGAGTAAATATAAAAAAAATTAATTAACATGTTCAATAACATCGCATGCTGAAAAATTTTCCAAGCAACGTATCCGAGGATCTTCAGCGAGGGCATAAAAAGATCATCCGTGACAACTTTACCGAGCTAAAGATTACTAGCAAACGCCAAGGCCGCAGCTGCCTTTATAATACGTTACACAAAGAAAGACACCGCGCCAAAGCACCCAAAGAACAAAGAGAACCTAACTGTTTGCATTTTACAGCGGCAACACATTAAAAGCACCACCACGAATTCTAATATCAGCGTGCCTTTCGCATGATAGATTTTTCAAGTTCCGCCCGACAAAAGATAATGCCTCTCTCTGTAAGCTGGGATATTTTTCATAAAAAATAACGTCATAGAGTGGTGAAAATGGTTTCAAATTTAAGGCGTTGCTACAAAAAAGGCGGCAAATAAAAAAATGCGTAAACATTTTGAAGAACGGCAATGAAAATCTCGCGAGTCCAGGAAATGACGCCGCATTTGAGGCAATGGGACAGCAATTCCGTCAAATTTTTAAATGCGAGGAAATGGAATTTCACTCGGGAAAAAACGTCGGTTTTCCTACGGAGAAAAAATTAGGAGTTGAGGAAAGTACGACTATCGAATTTTAAAAAATGGTAGCGATACATGAGACGCAAATAGCGCATAGGTTGAAAATTATTGAATGAAAAACTTTAGATACTAATTGGTTAGAGACAATATTCGAAAAGCCGTGTTTAAATAAAACGGAAGCAAATCCTTATGCCAACTGTGAGGAGGGTTAATGTGAGAAGGTGAAAGATAAGAGGAGTGAGGTAGAGGGGAGAGGAGGGGAGAGGAGAGTAGAGGAGGGGAGAGGAGAGTAGAGGAGGGGAGAGGAGAGTAGAGGAGGAGAGAGGGAGAGGAGGAGAGAGGGAGAGGAGGAGAAAGGGAGAGGAGGAGAAAGGGAGAGGAGGAGAAAGGGAGAGGAGGAGAAAGGGAGAGGAGAGAGGGAGAGGAGGCGAGGGAGAAGTGGAGAGAGGGAGAAGAGGAGAAAGGGAGAGGAGTAGATAGGGAGAGGAGGATATAGGGAGAGGAGAATATAGGGAGAGGAGGATATAGGGAGAGGAGGATATAGGGAGAGGAGAATATAGGGAGAGGAGGATATAGGGAGAGGAGGATATAGGGAGAGGAGGATATAGGGAGAGGAGGAGAGAGGGAGAGGAGGATATAGGGAGAGGAGGATATAGGGAGAGGAGGAGAGAGGGAGAGGAGGAGAGAGGGAAAAGAGGATAGAGGGAGAGGAGGATAGAGGGAGAGGAAGATAGAGGGAGAGGAGGATAGAGGGAGAGGAGGATAGAGGGAGAGGATGATAGATGGAGAGGAGGAGATAGGGAGAGGAGGAGATAGGGAGAGGAGGAGATAGGGAGAGGAGGAGATAGGGAGGGGAGAATATAGGGAGAGGAGGATATAGGGAGAGGAGGATATAGGGAGAGGAGGAGAGAGGGAGAGGAGGAGAGAGGGAAAAGAGGATAGAGGGAGAGGAGGATAGAGGGAGAGGAGGATAGAGGGAGAGGAAGATAGAGGGAGAGGAGGATAGAGGGAGAGGATGATAGAGGGAGAGGAGGAGATAGGGAGAGGAGGAGATAGGGAGAGGAGGATATAGGGAGAGGAGGATATAGGGAGAGGAGAATATAGGGAGAGGAGGATATAGGGAGAGGAGGATATAGGGAGAGGAGGATATAGGGAGAGGAGGAGAGAGGGAGAGGAGGATATAGGGAGAGGAGAATATAGGGAGAGGAGGATATAGGGAGAGGAGGATATAGGGAGAGGAGGATATAGGGAGAGGAGGATATAGGGAGAGGAGGATATAGGGAGAGGAGGATATAGGGAGAGGAGGATATAGGGAGAGGAGGATATAGGGAGAGGAGGAGATAGGGAGAGGAGGATATAGGGAGAGGAGGATATAGGGAGAGGAGGAGAGAGGGAGAGGAGGATATAGGGAGAGGAGAATATAGGGAGAGGAGGATATAGGGAGAGGAGGATATAGGGAGAGGAGGATATAGGGAGAGGAGGATATAGGGAGAGGAGGATATAGGGAGAGGAGGATATAGGGAGAGGAGGAGATAGGGAGAGGAGGAGATAGGGAGAGGAGGATATAGGAAGAGGAGGATATAGGGAGAGGAGGATATAGGGAGAGGAGGATATAGGGAGAGGAGGATATAGGGAGAGGAGGATATAGGGAGAGGAGGATATAGGGAGAGGAGGATATAGGGAGAGGAGGATATAGGGAGAGGAGGATATAGGGAGAGGAGGATATAGGGAGAGGAGGATATAGGGAGAGGAGGAGATAGGGAGAGGAGGATATAGGGAGAGGAGAATATAGGGAGAGGAGGATATAGGGAGAGGAGGATATAGGGAGAGGAGGATATAGGGAGAGGAGGATATAGGGAGAGGAGGAGATAGGGAGAGGAGGAGATAGGGAGAGGAGGATATAGGGAGAGGAGGATATAGGGAGAGGAGGATATAGGGAGAGGAGGATATAGGGAGAGGAGGATATAGGGAGAGGAGGAGATAGGGAGAGGAGGATATAGGGAGAGGAGAATATAGGGAGAGGAGGATATAGGGAGAGGAGGATATAGGGAGAGGAGGATATAGGGAGAGGAGGAGATAGGGAGAGGAGGATATAGGGAGAGGAGAATATAGGGAGAGGAGGATATAGGGAGAGGAGGATATAGGGAGAGGAGGATATAGGGAGAGGAGGAGATAGGGAGAGGAGGATATAGGGAGAGGAGGATATAGGGAGAGGAGGAGAGAGGGAGAGGAGGATATAGGGAGAGGAGAATATAGGGAGAGGAGGATATAGGGAGAGGAGGATATAGGGAGAGGAGGATATAGGGAGAGGAGGATATAGGGAGAGGAGGATATAGGGAGAGGAGGATATAGGGAGAGGAGGAGATAGGGAGAGGAGAATATAGGGAGAGGATATAGGGAGAGGAGGATATAGGGAGAGGAGGATATAGGGAGAGGAGGAGATAGGGAGAGGAGGAGATAGGGAGAGGAGAATATAGGGAGAGGAGGATATAGGGAGAGGAGGATATAGGGAGAGGAGGATATAGGGAGAGGAGGAGAGAGGGAGAAGAGGAGAGGGAAAAGAGGATAGAGGGAGAGGAGGATAGAGGGAGAGGAAGATAGAGGGAGAGGAGGATAGAGGGAGAGGATGATAGAGGGAGAGGAGGAGATAGGGAGAAGAGGAGATAGGGAGAGGAGGATATAGGGAGAGGAGGATATAGGGAGAGGAGAATATAGGGAGAGGAGGATATAGGGAGAGGAGGATATAGGGAGAGGAGGATATAGGGAGAGGAGGATATAGGGAGAGGAGGAGATAGGGAGAGGAGAATATAGGGAGAGGAGGATATAGGGAGAGGAGGATAGAGGGAGAGGAAGATAGAGGGAGAGGAGGATAGAGGGAGAGGAGGATAGAGGGAGAGGATGATAGATGGAGAGGAGGAGATAGGGAGAGGAGGAGATAGGGAGAGGAGGAGATAGGGAGAGGAGGAGATAGGGAGAGGAGAATATAGGGAGAGGAGGATATAGGGAGAGGAGGATATAGGGAGAGGAGGAGAGAGGGAGAAGAGGAGAGAGGGAAAAGAGGATAGAGGGAGAGGAGGATAGAGGGAGAGGAAGATAGAGGGAGAGGAGATAGGGAGAGGAGGAGATAGGGAGAGGAGGAGATAGGGAGAGGAGGAGATAGGGAGAGGAGATAGGGAGAGGAGGAGAGAGGGAGAGGAGGAGAGAGGGAGAGGAGGAGAGAGGGAGAGGAGGAGAGAGGGAGAGGAGGAGAGAGTGAGAGGAGGAGAGAGGGAGAGGAGGAGAGAGGGAGAGGAGGAGGGGGGGAGTGACAGGGGGCAACAGGATGGGGAGGCAATACCGAGCAGTATACGGAACGCAAGGAGGGGGAACAATAACGGGAAGCTACATCGGGAGGCAAAGTGAAAGAGGGTAGGCTATGGAGCGGAAGAGGGCGTTCGGAGAGGAAATGAGAGGAAACGGAAATGGAGAGAAATATGTGGTGAAAGAAACACATGGAGGCGATTCAAATCCAAACTCCTCCATAGCAAAATGTAATTTATAACTCTTTAGCTATGATAGACATTAGAATACGTTGCGCATTTCGGTTACAAAACAGCCGCCATCAGTGGTGATCCACGTATAGATGATTATAAACTACTATCTCAACCGCATATTTAGGTATGCATGAGTGTCGCAGATAGTGAGAAAGAAATAATGTAGACTTCAACCTTAGAGTAAGTGGGATTTCTGAAATTTCGGCTAAGCAACAACATACAGCCATACTCGGTAAATTACATATAAGCCCACGGCAGTCATGCAAAAGTTAGTATTCGTCCTAAGAAGTTATAACCTAAAGTGAAAATTACCGTTTTTATTGAGTAGCCCATATTCGAGGTGCTTGCTTCCAAAGTTTATTATTAATTAATATGCGATACATGTCGATTAATTCATAAAACATACAAAGAAATTATTACAAAAACTGAAATGTTGTTACACTTAACTACAAAATGAATTGGAAAAATATTAAGAAGGTATGGTTATGCTTTTATTATAACGTACCTTATTTCTTAAACAAGCAATGCAGGGCAGTACATGAGATTCAAACTCACAATAAGCCAGGTGCCAGCAAGGAACTTCATACAATGAATAACTTAATTAAGAGATCATATGCAGACATTGATAGCGTGGCAGGAAATAATGGAATTGGCGCAATGCTTACTTCGAACAAAAAATTATCATAATTGCGCTAAAACAAAGAAAAATTGACTAAAAAATTTTACTCGAAATAACGATACTCGGATGCTAGCCTTCGAATCCTGTACTTGACTCCAATGTAACAGATATTTCAAATTTTAATCCAAGAACAAGGCGAAGATGAATATAGACGAAATAAAAACCATGAAAACAGAAAAGGACCACAGTGAGTAAATTGAACGATCGATTTAATGGTAACAACGTGCAATAAAAATGAAAAAATATTCTCTAGAAAGAAAATAGACAGAAAAAAGGAAGAAAACAGAAACCGATGGTGTAACGTAAAACATGTACCCCACCAATCGAAAAACTTCTTCATAAATTCATGGCCACCAAAGAGCTGTTACAAAGATATACGCGTCCATTAGAAGATTAGAATCCATCCACTAAATTCGCGTCGTAAAAAGCAGCGGCCGATGTTTACAAGTAACTTCGTGCCAAATGCATCATCCATTTCAAACATAAACAGGACAAACTATGTTAGTTTGATACTACTGAAGATACGAAAAGTGTAGCGCCGTCAGGAATTGCAAAGATCGAAAAATTATAACGCGTAGACGAGGGTAGGCAAATATGTTTTAGCCTATGTGCCAAAATAAGGAAAAAATGTAACATTATCTTGGGCGTGCCGTACTGGCACGATGTAAAATTTACCTATATAGAGCAGTGGTTTTCAACCTTTTTGCCCCATGCACCCTTTTCACCAAATGTCAGAATGTCATTCCCCCCTTTCCAAGATTGTCTGACTCAAAAGGTGCATTCCAAATAATATGTAGATAAAAAATGAAACATTTATCTATATTTTTAATTTAATCTGTGACATGCAATAAAGTGTGATATCTTGTAGATTTTGTACAATCTGTAGAATTGTAGCTTGTATAAAGATCAATATTCCAACAGTTTGAGTCTGTGGTCCCAATTCCCCCCCTGAAACCCTAAAATTCCCCCCTGGTTGAGAACCTCGGATATAGAGCGTGTGAAAATTATAAAAATATCGCGCCACATGTATATTTTACAACCCCACGTGCATTCATAATTCATAGTAAAGGAGTAACAAACCCTTTGAATATGTCGCTGCGCACCAACCCTTACGATAAGTTCATGTAGGCACAATAAAATCAGAAGAGTGCTCGGCAGGGCATGTTTGTCATCCCTGTCATAGTATAAAAAATAAATAAATGTTAATAACTGCGTTTTGTAATTAACTCCTGCTTATTTACATTAATAAATATAAAAAATGCTATTATTTTTTCGTTGTAGAAATGTTTTCGAATGCCGGCAAAATTTCTTGGCGTGCCAAATTTGGCAAGCGTGCCACGTAATTGTAATCCCTGGCGTAGACACTCGACGAAATCAATTTCCGAGAAAAGTTAATTTTCAAAAAGTTTTCTGTTAGAAGTTAGGCGTTACTTATCACTTGTTATTACGCCTACAAAGATTGAGTAAAATAGCAAAAATAAATAAAAAAAGACGCGCTCTATACCACAAAATGAGACTCAATAGAATTCTTCTAAAAACCAAAACTTTCTCAAAACTAAACTTTTTGAGGCGAAGATTATGAGCGCATAGATTTTTGTAATATATTCCTTTCACCTCACAAAGAATTTTGAAAGATGGTAAAGAGTTTGCTAAAAATTTGTACGCAAAGTCAGACATGATCATAAATCATTAACATGCAAATTTTTATTTCTAGACATTTTTATAAGTTGAACAAAACCTTAATTTTTTAATTTTGATCGGTTTTTTATTTTGACTGCATCGGGATGCGCGAATTGCCAATACAAATGCGACGGTGATTTTCACTTAATTATCGAGATTTCAGGAAAACGCGGAGACTCCAGGTTTTCGTAAATACACGTCCCGATTCATTGGAAAATTATCGATCTCGTCTTACGGCTGAAAGAATTCAAGAATAAGCACTTTAGTATAAAAAATTTAACACTTATCTTAAGTTGCTTCCATAATCGTTTTATTTCCAATGGAGATACTCGAGGGAGGTAGCTAATTTATCAGTTTTATTATCCTAAAAGTTCTTTTTCTTGAACGCGTTTCGATGATAGACGTAAACCATCGCCCACATCGGACGACCGATTGACGCACAATTATAACGATCGCGGAAATAACCAATCAAATCTGAGGAAAAGTTCTAACCGAAAAAACTACCTTCGCCATCGTAGCTCGAACGTGAGGAGGAAAAGGGGGGCAGCGTACGCGGAAGACCCATTCCCGTAGCGTGTGGTTAATCCAGATTAAAAAGGGGATTTTCTGCGGTCGAAAACCGCAATTTCTCCGAGCACACACGAGAAATTTGGAGAAGGAAAAAATCACGAGAAAATAGCGAGGGTGAGGGGGGAGGAGAGATGGGAGGGGGGGAATGAGGGAAAAGAGGAGGAAGAAGAGGCCCATAGTGGACACGCGAGGAAGATAAGCGGCGAGAACGCGGAGTCCACCCCCCCTCATCCCTCACACGGGAAGGTAAAATGCGATTGGGACGAGCATAGGGAAGAGGCGTAAGCTCGCCAATACCTCTCCCTTGCTTTTTCACCTTGCTGGTTTCTTAATGCCATTACTCACCGCAAGTCTTAACAGGAATGCATTTAATTGATCCCTACCCAAATGTCTTCTCCTACGCCACCCTCACACGGAGGGCAAAGCGATATTTACTCGGGAAAAAATGGCATAAATCCAGACAAAGAACAACCTTTTGTTCTTCTTGGCCGTAAATCCTATACCTTTTACGTAGATTAACATCTACCGAAGATGTTAATAGGCCAAATGTGGCTTAACTTATGTATCGTGGATAAGAGGCTTACGTTTGCTGTTTACGAGTGATTTACACTGCCTAATTACGGGTATGTTCTACCGGGGTAAATCACACGGTCGGTGGAAAAAGTTCCTAAATATTACTTCATCAGGGAAGACTTTTTTTAACACCGTCAAGTTCAACGAAGTAACATGCCCTTAAGAATGACGGAAGGAGATAAGCCGTCATTCAACAGCCGATAATTAGATCTACGACAAAAAAGAAATTAAATACACCTTTCCCTCGCTGCGCACGGTACATGTGTTCCTGGAAATGACCGCGTAATGCGAAACCGTGTTAAGTGAGGTAGGTTAAATACGTTTGGTTACATTTGAGCGCCGTCTTGAGGCCAAAACGCAATAATTCAAACGCGTTGCATTCAGCATAGGTTCCTTTTATGCTTTTTTATGACCTCTGCGTAGAACTGAAACGTTTTTTTAGCTTTTTAATGCTCTTGAGATGGTTACAAAACCGTGCTAGAGCGAAACTGAAGGACGTGTAAAACGAGATAGTTCTTTAAAACAGTTTCTCAACCTAAGCTGCAGGAAATTATCCGCAGCCCACCTATATATCAAGTGTACACATAGGCAGAAGAAAATTCAATATTGTTGACTAAAAGCAGCGGGTTACTTAAAAAACCAATCAATTCATCAAATTTTCCATTAGTTATTTATTAAGTTTGCTTTTTACAAAATATGAAGTTTTCGCTATACTTTTGCGACAGTTTTCAATAATGCTAACGGATCTTTTTTTTCTTTCTTATTTTTCGCGGACCACATCAAATCCTTTAGCGGGCCCACCGGTTGAAAAACAGCTCTAAAAAGAGAACCGCGCTAAAATAGAAAACGTATAAAGCGAAACCGTGCAATCCGAGGGATGCGTGAGACTTTAAACTCAGACACTGCAATACAAGTGTCGCTTCCGAAAGTGGCAGCACGTGATTTCCGAGTCGCACGCGAAACGCATGCCTCTTCCGGACATAAACCCTCTTCGGCATCGCACCGTGTCAACAACCGATTAAGTATATTTAAGAAGTACTCACCTCTGAATTTCTTGGGAGGGTTGTTTAGGTCTCCTGCACCCGGGCACACTACGCTACGGTCGTCTACCAACCTGAAAATAGCAACAATAAAATTAACACCAAAATCCCACGCAAGGCCTATTTATATTTATATTCAACCAGACAGAATGCAAAAAATCCAGCTAATATCAAAATTATTTCAAAGTCAATTCTTTCAATCGTAACGTCACACTGACTTAAAAGCGAATTATTGAGCTCGTTTTATGACTAAATATCAAATAGACATTACGTCTTTCCAATAGCCATAAGAAGGTTAGGAAAACCGTATGCACATTGTATGTGCATGATGTGATGATTCACCGGTACCATCACCACTTATGACGGCATCTTCGCAGCCGAAACGCTCATACGGTTTTTCCTCACCTTTTTACATACTGTGTCAATCAGTATAAACACAGCATTTGTCCAAACGAAATTCGACAAAATGGACAAACGCCAATTAAACGACTAATCAGGGGAGAGAGTGGATTTATTCAAAATTTTGGGCTGCGTTTTTCAGACTTAAACGCGCTTAAGCCTAATAATAACATCAAATGCATGGAATGACGGTTGTCACAATATCCAAACATATCCAGATTTGACACGAGGCCATATATGATATCGGTTCCGCCTCAATCAACGAAAGACCATTCCCTCGTGATCAATAAAAGTCAAAGAACGGAGGCATCGAATGAAGAAGTTTTCTTTTTATCAAATATGAATTCCCGGCATCTTGATCAACAGGTCAAGGGGAAGCTGAACAGGCAATGCACTTAAAGGGCCCGTCCTTGACTTCCCAGATCACGTCCATTAAGTCACTTGATGCTGCTGGCGAAACGTCTGGCTCTGACAACATGCGCAGCAACAAATAGTTAACCGTACGAACGCCAAATTCTATGAAATTTTACAAACGGCCACAATCGCTTTACTGGAAATGTATTAGTCCAGTTAAAAAATTAGTCTCACACTACGTTATAAACACTGATCAAAAAAATGCTAACTTCCTTCAAAGGTTACACACTACTAATTCCAACATGTTTCTTAATAACATTACAACAATTCTAATCTTAATAATATTAAAGCACATTATCTGGCGATTATTACTTATTTGGTGGAACTATAATGATTAAGCGGTTATCATCAGCGAAAAAATCACTATTCACTTAATAATTTACAGTCAGAGAAGTTGCAAATTCTATTTTTAAATGAAACGGACGAAATCCGTAACAAATATTTAATAAGCATGTGAAAATGAATCTGAAATTCCTCATTATCTTCACGATTAACCAAATAATAATGAGTAAGTTTTGTAAATACAGAACGCATGAAATAGAGTTAAAATTAAGTTTCCTGGAGAGAATGTATTTAATGATGTCGAAAACAGCGCCAGAAAGCTCTTATGGAGATAATTTTGACGTACTGCATATTTACAATAAATCTGTATAATATATTACATACGCCACAAATTAAATCTAAGAGTACAGATCGGGTAATATTTTTATCTATAAGCTTTAGTGTAAATTCTGACGAATCATATTGCCCTTGTTTAGTCCGCCACTAATAAAGTTCAATTCCATTAATTAAATGAGACATATCTAAATAAAATACCTATAACGTGCGTCACCACAGTTCACAGTTCAAATTACTTAAGTATGAACATTTCAAGACGCAGCGAGTCGATAAAGCACGTTTGTATAGTGAAATTTAAGTACGGGCAGCACACGTCTTTTTTAAATTTGGATTTAATCGCATAAAGCATTTTCAATTTTATTTTCCGCATCCGACAGAATGTCGGCAGAGGGAAAACAGGTACAAAATTTGCTGATACTGCTCATCACGAATCCATACGACTAAAAATGATCCCCGGCGTCCAAGGCGAGGATCGAACCCATCAAGGGACCGTACTTTTCAGTTTTGCGATAAAAAGTTTATATAAGAGGACACGCGCGGCCTGTGTTGGGACTGTGAAGTAAACAAAGAATCGCAAGACATCTGACCCACTCGACCAACTTAATGGATGGTTTTAATGAAGAGAAATTCAAATAACGTTCAAATGAAACAAGGGAAATATGAAAGGTAAATAGTTAATGTTACATCAGAACATAACACTCCTCTTGAGTAAAAATAAATCAATATGAACATTTTTACTTGAGTTAAAAGACCAATTGATAAAAAAGACGACGCTAAAGGCATACTAATTGTGTAAAATCTATAAATTAAAACTCATCTATATATGGAATGGTATTTTAATGAACCCAACGATCGTGACTGAATGCTGCATAACTCATAACTTTTATATCAGAAACTTTTATTAAAACGTCCAAGTATGAACATTTTATTCGAGCTCTAGGCAGGCGCCCAAACAGAGTGATGCTTATTTTTCCTCGTTAATGCAGAGGAAATTCGAGATAAAACCAGGTAAAATCAAAGCGAAGTAGACCTTTCCAAAATAATGAAATGCAAGAATTATTTCATTCGTTGCTTAGCATAACACATCCAAAGGTTAACCTGCAGTAAATGATATTTTGTTCATCCTATATGAAATAGGATAAAGCTTTCAAGCCTGAGATGGCAGCGTATCTCAAGCTTATACTGAAGAGGAAAGCCATTCAAAATTCACCTCTTGACCTCTAGCGATCTTTGCGCCTGCTATAACATTCCGCCGGGAAAACAACTAACTCCAGATCACGTAGATCAGATTCTATAGATGACAAACATATAAATCTATGGACATAGGCAAGCAATGTTAAAGATCGATAGCTCGAAAAAATGAAGTATATAACGATGCTGTAGCTTCTCGGTAAATAAAAAATACATGAATGTTATAACTGTAATGTTCTCTTGATTCTCGCTGTGCAGCGTCGTCATAAATGAATAACAAAATCGTTGAAGCATATGAATAAATTCAGGAAAGTAACCAAGCCCCAATCATTACAAAGGGCAAGGATGGACGAACTGTTTTTAACGATGCTGCGGGATTTAATTCGAGCTGGTTAGATCGCTTTTGCAACATTTAAAGTTTTCGGCTACAAATATAAAGAACTGGTAAGAAAAACCTGTAAAAAATAAACAGGTAATCTCACTAACGAAGACCTAATTATCGCCGACAAAAAATCTTTCAATTTATTTTTAACTTGCACTCCATTTCGGAAGACCAAAAAGAGTATGAACATTATAATTTCGCAAAATTAAGGCATAAATACCAATTAAATATTTAGTCTAACTCTATCCAAAGTGGGGATGCCGGTGGTGTAGTGGTTAGGACGCTGGCTGTTACTCCTACTCGTAAGGGCATCGGGCACGAATCGCTGCGCAAGTAGGATTTTTTCCGAGGTCGTCCGGCCCCGTTTGTGCGGCTTAAGGAGACCGCGCAAATTCAGCGTTCCGTCCTTCGGAAGGGACGTTAAGCCGTTGGCCCCCTTGGTGCTTTTCGTAAAGAGTAGGATAATGCCGATACCGGGTTTCCCTCCTCCATTCTGTATGTCCAGGTGATGACAGTGCAAAATGACCATAGACGGCGACGCACTTAATAATCAATTACTACTACTCGATACAAAATAATAAAAACCACGTTAATGAGGTATTTATTTCGGAAATTCTCTTAATGGCAAAAAGCTGCTTATATCTGAAAGTAAGTCACTCAACCCTCATAAGGTTCTCACAAAGAATAAACGTCCAATTAAAACTTCATATTGGCATCTACTTGGCGCCGCCCCGATTTTCATGAAAGCTTTCTAAAGTAAATATTTATCGCTCTTAACTGCTCTTTTAGTTTTAAAAAATTACCCAAATATGTTACGTGAAGAGTTGCGAGGTCGACCCTAATTCCTGGGATTCTATAATAAAGGCAAAATGAAAATTGCTCCTCGTGATTAAAATATAGCGCGTTAAAGAGCCATATAATTAAATCAAATTTAAAGAGCCTTTTGAAATACCGACAAAGAAATTTTAGAAGCGAGCGGTTTATTTTAATTGGATGCCTTAATGAATCCCAGCCCCTTTTATACAACTTTAGGTAGAACAAAAGTGTGAAATAACGTTACATAATTTTACCCAAAAAGGGTACATATTACGTTTTTCCTCGTCAAGTTATGACCGCCTGATGCAATGAAAGCCATTGTACAAGATGGGCAGAGTAATTGCGACTAACCCCACAGGCAAATCCTCAGTACCAATGATCACATCCACGGATACCAACACTCCTTACAGCCATCCCAACCCACCGACCAAATAGTAAAAAAAGAGGAATAACTCCTTCCCAACAATCATGAGGATTATAAGACGCTGATAATACATCAAAGAACAGCTACGCCGACGAATTGTATAAAATAATTAATTATTTTTAATCGCTCTTCATAAAACTTTAGCAACAGTGAGGTACATTTAATGAGAACGCTTCCAATACCAAGACGGTTCTTAGTCTTTAAGATAGAATCAAATTTATGTGTATACTCTTCACTGATAAAAATAATAAACAAAAACATTTTTATTTATCTAAAAAGAACAAAAAACAGCACAACGTCCAAATTGCATCGCAGTCTAAATGTAGCAACATAATAAGCATAAATAGCAGCGTCGCAATTAAAAAGAAAACAGGCACCGCGCATTCAATAACCTAATAATATTACCTTCCAAAATTAAATCATGCGCTAAAAAATTTCACTTTAAAACTGGTATATTCGATATTGAATTAAGTTAATTAAAAATTCCGAAACCACTAAAAATTAATGACATAAACTGCACGGTACCCATTATCAGTCAATATTTCAGTCCATTTCGAAAAATTAATTTATATATACCTCTATATATATATATATATATATATATATATATATATATATATAATTTTTTAAATGTTTTTACCAGCGAATAATTCCACAATTCCTTCGACGAAAAAAACATAGCAGGGATCCTCGGTATTAGTTTTCAAGGGAAATAACTCCCATTATCGTGATTACTTGGATTTAAAACGTTCTCCTTGCTCTAACCCTTATTCGAGCGTAATGTACAATAGAGCACGGTTTCGAAAGCCCGAAAAAACAGGACCTTTTATTCTTAATCCTCCATCCGAGGGAAGCTCAGAATGCCGAGGAATACAAAAGAGAATCATGAGAGGGTAAAGAAAAATTCTCAGCCGGACTTCTTTTTTTAAAGCGTTACGTGAAGATAGTCCGTAGTTCCAGAAAGCGAGAGACGCAAACGAAGAAGAGAGAAAAGAAAGGATGAAGAGAGAAAGAGAAGAGAAAAGAGTACGGGGGTTGAAGACTGCCTTTCTACCGCTTGGCTCGAAAGAGATAGCGCGCTTTCCTCGGGGTACGCTCCCTTCCCTCTCAAGGCCTCGCCATGCATTTATAATTAATTACCCGGGAGATAATCCCTAGACTTCCCCAGAGCGAGAGAAAGGGTTCCTTCAATCGGAGTGAGGTCCTTTCCCTGACGGGAGATGCGAATCGAGCGCTTTATCCGCGAGGAGGAGGAGAGAAGGAGTGGAGACAGAGAGAAAGAGCTCCTTATAAGGTCCGGAGATGAAGAGATGTGTGATGAATGGATTGAGTTCGTTAAATGCTCGCTCGACTGAAGCCGAAAATCCCTGGAACGGGAGGGTTGAAACTGGCATTTACAGAAGGACGATTGTGACGAAGATGAGGTTTGATCAGGAACAAAAATTTAAAAGTCTTAAAGGAATCCATATACAACTCAAGAAACGTTTCATGCGAAAAGTTGCGCCATCGACCGACACGAAATTAATTTTTAAAAGTCGTCATTTACTTGACTTAATAATCGTTTTCGTAGATTAGTACATGAAAAATATACCGTATTTACCCGGTTGTAAGACGACCTCGGATATAAGACAACTCTTTTTCGCAAAAGTTAATTTAAAGAAAGAAGAAGGCAGTCTGAAGCCAATAAACTGAACGAGATTGTTGGAGTCATTTTTAATTAGGCCTTTCAAATCTGTCATCACAAAGCGCAGTGCAAAGATAAATGTGATTTAAACCATGCTAGACTAGTCATAATCACCGTCACTATTTTTACTTTCTCCATATACGAAGTGTAGAGAAAGTATTGTTTTCATGAAAAAAATTGAATTCGAGATTTCAACGGAAATACATGTTTTGAGGTACCCTGAACACGTTTTGACTATTCTGTCGATGTCTGTGGGTGTGCGTGTCTGTGCCTGGGATTTTGTGGGTGCTCTAACTAAAAAACTATTAATCAGATCAGTGTGAAATTATATATTTGACATTTCTGTTAAAGGAAGACGTGCTGATTAGTTTTTGGTAAAAATCCTTCAACCGGAACGTGCTGGAATAAACACCGTAGGAAATTTAATTTTCTACAATGTTTGTTAGAAACATTTTTCCATATAATGCATTGCTTAAGAGATATTATAAAAACTAATTTCTTATCTGCCACCATCACACCCCCTAGGGTCGACTATTGTAAACATTTTACGCTTGGTTACGTCTTAGTTACACTCCTTTTTATTTTCTTAATTGTTGGAGTTTCGAGGCTATATCAGAAGGAGTTTATCTCTGTTCTTTGTAGTCTTGAAATTTTTCTCGCAATTCCTAAAAATATTTCTTATCAGTGAAGCTATTTGGAACTTTTAGAAATATTACAGGTATGGAGAAAGTCATGTGGTGGCCGCATGAGATTTTTTACTTATTTATTTGTTCGTGAACATAAGACGATCGCTAACCTTTGATTAAAAAAACTAAACTCCACCTTATAATCGGATAAATACGGTAATAGCCAACTGCATAAACCAGCGATGCCCAAACTACGGCCCGCGGGCCACATCCGGCCGGCCATGAGTGCAACTTGAAAAGATACAAGACACCATATAAAAAATTATGAACAAAATCCATCTTTTATTCTTCCAATTCAAGATAAAGAAACTTAAAACAAATCATAAGAGGCTTACCCCAACTTAACCCTTGAGTATCTGTAAATAATTCATCAACTATATTTTGGACTGCGCGTGGCACCCCACGAATACGGAAATGGGTTGTGGCCCTCGAGCCGGAAATTTTGGTTACCATATGATCAATGATTTATAGGCCCGCAACAGAAATTTCCCACGAGACCAGGGAAAAATTACGAGGAAAATCTCTCTAATAGTGGTCAAATGTCCCGAACAACACCAACCAGACACACATAATATGAAAACAATATACAAAAATAGCAAATGACTGAAAGAGATGATTGAAAAATCCAATCTAAATTTAAAGGTTAAGCGCAATATATTTTAAGCGACGGCACACATGCAATCCTCCTAAAAAACACTTCAAAGAGAAGCGGGGACTGCGAATAATTCGGCGCAAGACCATTTCAATGTTTCGTGACACTTTTTAGTCACTTTCCATGAATTAACAGATTTAATAGGGAATAATTTTGAAACGAGGAAAAAAGTCTGCTATGACCGGGAAACGAACCCGGGTCTTTCACTTGCCGGGCGGATATTCTACCACTGAACTATCGTAGCTGATCAATTTTCTTTAACGCGGATGTTTTCTTGGTTGGGACGGAACTAGCCAAGCTAGTATCATACCTCAACGGATGTCCTCCACATAAGGCATCACCAAAAGGTATCCATATAGTAATAAATAGAGAATTATAAATTACATTTTAAAGTAGTGAATGAGTGAACTCGGAAATAGATCGGGAGTCGAAACCGCGCGTATCACTTTCCGGGTAACTAAGCCCCGCATAATTCTCCACTCTCCAAATTCATATTCACCACTGTGTTAACGCAAATAAAATCATTTACCTACATTCCACTCTGAATTTATTCATTATTTAGTATCATAGTACATATTGATTTTCGACGCTAAATATAAATAGTAGAAGGTGGGCAAAAAATTTCAAATTTAAAACAGCCGAACACTACGTTAAGCAACAATACTCACTGCCTAAAAGTTAGGCCTGTTAACAGCTTTTTATTTTAACAGGCACCTCCTTAGGTTTTATATTGTTCAAAAACAGGCAAGCGAGAATATTATTTCAAAGAATTAGAGTAAAATAATTGAATTTTCTTAAATTTCTAACCAAAACAAAGAATGCCCGAATAAAAAAGCAAGGTTATAATGCTATAAAAAAAGAGGAAAGCATCACTTTAACCGGAAGACCATCTGCTTGCCTGTCTGCGCATTCCTACAAGACTATTCGTGCATTTTGATATAACTAGAAAGGGGTGGCCCGGAATTTTCAGAAGGGTCAGATGATTTGACTATTAGATCGACCCCGAACTTTACGGGAAAGAATAGTAAATTCTCAATTAAAGCTGTAAAAACAAACAACATAAACTTTATTTTCCTGTCGGGATACAATGCTTATCGATATCGCCAAATACAATATTTTGTTGAAAAAAGGTCTCTATGTAGCGGCCCTCGATCTAACCGGTTCTATGAGCGTGGCGTTAAATTTTTATATACGCAGTTACTAGAATATTCTTTTTGCACAGCAAAGTAATTTTCTGAAATCAAAATCTACATCCATTCATGGCAGGGACCTTCGACTGTAATTGCGTGGGTCTAAATTGATAATTTCGAATATAGCGGGCCACATTTAACATTAATGCGCTTCCGTATCATTTTAAAACTTGAAAACACATATAAGAACGGCAAATATAATTTTTTAAATTATCTCACAATTACTTTTTATCAAACAAATTAATATTATTTCTTCCTCCTACACAACTCTGTGCTCGTCAAAGAACATACTCTCCCTTCCGTCTACTTATAGCTCGCGCGCTCTAAGGTGGCAGCCGGAGACGCGTGAGAGGGGAAGGAAAGGAATGGGATGGAGAAACGTTAAGGGGGAGCCGACGTCAGAGGCTATGCGCAGTAACACAATTTTGGTTCGCATGAGTCCAAGTTCGCGCATCAAATGCCAACACCTAAACACTACCTCCCCTATAGGCGGTCCCGCCTCGAGAATGGACTCGTCCTACCGTAAATGTGCCTACTGCGCACCGCCAAGTTAGAGCGGGTTAGCTATACAATGAAATCAAAGTAAAAAGGGGACCGTAGTTTCTGAACTGGCGGGCAGGGCATTTGAGACCCCTGCTTTATTGATTTATTAGAAAATACGTCGCAATTTAGCCATATGGGACTGAGGATTTCAAAATTTGCAGCATAAGAATGGAATTCTGACAATTTAACACTATGAGATTCCAGGAGGGTTAGACCTAGCGAGTGTACAAAAGTACGAACATAAGGAAAGCTTCACTTCATTATTAAGTGATTTGAACTGGATATCACTGGAGTACCGAACACTGAACTCAAGACTAAGGCTTCTGGAGAAATATAGGTCGGTTTGTCTAAAAGAGGATATTTTAGGAATAATTGAAGCACCTACGTACATAGGTTGAAGCGATCGTGACGATAGAATACGCGAGATCGATTGTAACGTTACCGAGGTTCGTTCTTTTCGAGGACAATACGAGATTACAATAGGAAAGCTGAACCTGTGAGAGATAACTTTTAGCTAAGTTTTTGCGCATTGCACACCCTGCCACCCACCAATAAGGTAAATGGGAGGGTAACACGTAGACGTAGATAATTATGAGCTCCCTTTCCTCCTAGAATGAAGATAACACCACTTTCATATATGATGTTTATATTACTTAATAAATAAAAGATCAAATTTAATTTTAAAAGTTGCTATACTAACCTATTAGGCTAATCAAAACATCGATCTAAAAGACAGCATAACAAAATATGCTGGCCCATAAATAATTATTTATTCAAAATTGGTAATTTTAAATGGCAAAAAAAACTTCTCATTAGTAACATTTCGGGACTTCGGTATTATATTTTCTTTAAATGATTATTTTCTTCCAAAAGAGTCATTCGATTTGTCTACATATAAAGGTCCAGTAAACGAAGTTAAAAAGAAAAGGTTCCATGCTCCATTTATTTTATAATCGAAGTGACAATGGCGCATTGGCGCTAAATTTTTAATTTCTTGGCGTCAGTTGTTGCCACGTGTATCAATTATCTCGCCAGACGGATGAAATGAAAACTTTCTAGGACTTTTTTAGGCACAGAATTGGAAGTGAACATCGTCTAGAAAAAATTCCCGTCGACAATCTCCAACCATCCGCAAAGAGAAAAGAGATTTCCTAACGCTCCCATCACGGCCAATGAACTTCACCGCCACCTTCAATGATTCCCAACCACACTCAAACCACATCCCGAGACCACACCTAAACCCTTGATCCGACAGCATCCTTCTCAAAACTCAACCACAGTCGCCGATTCGATTCTAGTTTCCAGACAATTTGCTCCGCAATCTTTCAATTTAATTCTTAAATGTGACATGATTGGCGATTAAGACCTTTCCACTGCCAGGCTTAACAACATGCGAAAGTTAAACAACACCGACGACTTAATAAGGTGCTGTTTTTAGTGGCATACCAGACAGAAAGAGTTAAGAATAACAATTTACTGACTCCGCCCGACAAAGATGTCCATTTTAATTATACTTAAAGAGCCATTTTCAACTTTTATTCCGCTAAAATTTATTCTGCGTAAAACTCATTGGGTAAATTAGCCATTATCCAGTAATGAATGAGATAAATTAACATAGCCGCGACAATTTCTCTTATCGATACGCTTTAGAATGTTTTTAGTGAAGAGTAAAAATTGTCAGTTAGATCGGCAGTAATTATAACAGAAACCTACACAATGTTATTAAACAAAGCATGTCGACGAAATAAAAATTGTGGAATTTTGTAAATAATAAATTGGTCGTCATAAACAAAAGGTACAAGGATTTTATCTTCTATGAGAAGGCTTTTTAAATTATAATTTTTCCGGATTTTATGTTTTTGGGAAGTCGATTCCCATTCGTTATGACGTGCAAATTTCGATGCCTTTCACTTGCACGTAAAAATATAAACAACATTTTGACCTTTTTCTAACGTGTTGTCCCTCGAAAGGGTGCCGTTAAATGTAAAAATGGGAGCTTCTTTTGCTGACGCAATATGAAAAAGCGCGTTTAATTTATTGAGCTTTATTTAGGATTGCAAAATTATAATTCTTTATAAATTTCGCAATGTGATGTCAAGTAATTTATTCAATAATTAATTTAAGAAGTATATTCATACTCTTGCACATGTTAGGTTTCTAATCTGATGAATATTGGCTTTTGATGTAAACATACTACATTACTAAAAACGGCCCTCCTAAATTTAAAAAAACAACTCTCTGACCTTTTGCTCAGAATCATAACTTGAACATTTTGAAGGCCCCCCTGCCGCCCACCGATTTCTCCAAAAACATTATTTGGCAGCGCAATAAATGGCATCATTGATCACATACAACCTGCAAATTTCAGTCTTATATATTGTAAAAACCGCACTCTGTTTTGCAAAAAAAAAACATTTTGAATTTTTCCAATATGCTATACGAGTAAAACGGAAAAACTGAGTTATACGCACATATATGAAGATAAACTCGTTGAAAAATAAAAATTACGCAGGAAACAAGGCTAAAAACCATTCACGAAGATTCACAACCGGTAAATCTTCGGGGGCCGCATTACAGTTTTCATGACAAGGAGGACCGTACACCAGATCGTGTGGCACACAGGGCATTACAATAATTGCATTCAAATATTTTTTTAAAACTATATTTAAAATCTTTAATTCAAGTGATAAATTTAACTTAATTAACGGAGCGACATGACATTTGAAAACTTGCGCCAAGAGGTTCGCAACGAGGAAAAAAACACTCATCTACATCTACAGTTTACCCTGCAAGCCACCGCAAGGGTGTGTGGCAGGGGGTGTATTAACACCAAGGGGAAAACTCCAAAATTAGGCCTTGGTTTACGCCCCTACGCGAGGTTACTTTTGATCGCAAGTTTTATTCTGCTCAACTATCGTTCTAGGGAAAAATGAGCCTTTGTATCTCTCTGTCCTACAGGCTATCTCTCTTATTTTACGAGGATGGTCCATTCTACCGATATAGGTGGGAGTTCTTATTATTTCTTTGACGTCGCTGGAGAAAGTACTCGTTCTAAATCTTTCAAGAAGTTTTAACCTAGCACGTGATCGACGCTCAGCTAGTGATTCCCATCCTAAGTCCTGTATCAAGCCTGTAACGCTTATATTTCTATCATAACAATTTTTGACGAATCTAGCAGCTTTTCGCTGCACTTTCTCTAACTCGGCGATTAAACCTTTCTCGTACGGATCCCATATGCTCGACGCATACTCTAGCAGCGGTCTAACTAAAGAAAAGTAACATGTCTCTTTGACTTTTTCTTCGCTTTTACCTACTATCCGTTTGATGAATCCTAGTTTTTGCTTAGCTTTCCCGGATATATTTCGTATGTGTGTGTCCCACGAGAGGTTACTTGTTAAAATGACACCTAAGTATTTGACGGATTCGGATAATTTTACACTCGAGTGTGTTCACTAACGTCGGAGAAACTTAATTAGGTACTCCTTCCGAAACTCGGCGAAGAGCACTTCGGACTCTGTTGCATATTCTACCTTCGCTTTGCATATCTCGGATGAACTACTAAAACTTAGTAATCTTGTTAAAGCTTGGATTTGTTTTAAATTTTCAAGCACCAAAGTGGGTCCAATGAATGCCTTCCGAATTAGCGGTGGCATTTTCCTTGCTCTCGTCTCATTTGCAACCGATGACAGCAAGAAACGTTCTAGAGGGCAGCATGCAGTTGAGAACTCCGTGTGTTGATAATACGTGTACTAAATGAACCTTTATGACCGTAACAAGTGAGGGAAGAATTACAGAGCAAATTAAATACGGCGCTTTTTTCTTCTTTTTTTGAGATTATGACGTCATGATAAGATTATATCTTTGGTTGAGATCCACGGTCTCGTTATATAGTCTACAAATTCCCTTTAAAAGCATTACATCAACGCCATATAAAATTCTCATTTAAAAGCAGTGGGCCCGTTGCCACGGCAGTTGAAATTTCCCAATGTTAAAAACAGGAAAAATTTTCCTCTATTTCGGATTAAAACAATGGTTCGCTCCCATTCGACGCGGATTTGAATTCTGTCTTTAAAAATACAACCCTCAAGTTTTTCAGCAACGAAACTTTTTATCTCCCGAACTATTACCTTAATTTTAACTAATTTAAAAATCCAAATTTATAATTCCCTGCGCCGATAACGTGCTTTTCTTATGGGAGTAAAAATGAAACCAAGGGGTTGGAAAAAGACCGATTACTCCTCAGCAGCTCATCCTAGATCCACCAAATTAGTACTATGTAGCTCTCACGTAGACCACCCTATCCTTAAAAAATTGGCCTATCCGAGATGATGGAATAAATCGATCTGACAATCCTATGCAGACAGGCATAAGCTGTAATGTAGGGAAATTTTTTAATTGAGAAAAATTCACGTTCAGAAACGAGAAATTAGATCTGCTACGATAGTTCAGCGGTAGAATATCCGCCCGGCAAGTAGAAGACCCGGGTTCGATTTCCGGTCATAGCAGACTTTTTTCTCGTTTCATAAATGTCCCAACATCACAGCTTATGCCTGTCTGCATAGGATCTTCAGATCGATTCATTCCATAAATTTCTGCCTTGGCAATCTCATCATTTGAGAGGGAGTTTTCTTCGGTGTGCCTCTTTGAGGTCATCCATTGGGGCTGGTTGATACTAGCTTGGCTAGCTCTGTCCCAACCAAGAAAACATACGCGTTCAGAAACGAAAAATTAGATCTGCTACGATAGTTCAGTGGTAGAATATCCGCGCGGCAAGTGGAAAACCCGGGTTCGATTCCCGGTCATAGCAGACTTCTTTCTATTCGAGTTGCAGAATTTCAGAGACATTTCTCGAAAAGACGGACACAAACCGAATAAAACAGCAATTTTTTTTCAAAAACACGCTAAAATGGGAATTAAAGGACGAGTTCCGTTCAAATGTGACCAATTCCACTACGAAGACGCATTTTATTTCAACCGATGAATTAATTACTGAGATGATTTATAATATTTCAATAATTTAATTAAGTATTAAATTGCCAACTTCAAACTGCGTCTACTTCGTTAAAAACTCTATTCTCGCAATAAAAAATAACCTCAGAATAGCGGACCGTAAGGGAATCCAGAACCATTTTCGGATTACCTTTAAAACGACTCGAAAATAGATGCGATTAGATTCTGAGATCAAAAGCGCGGCGAAGAGCGAGAGTGGGAGGAAAGAAGTGGGAGTGTGGCGTCGGAAAGGAGGGTTTTATTGATTCGGAAGCGTCTGAGGCAGAAGTGTTGAAGCGGGAGTATTAAGGGTGTCGGGAGATTTAGGAAGAATGGGTTTTGGAAGATGAGGGACTTTTAAGAGAGATAAAGCGCCATTGGGAACGCCGGGGGGCTAGACTTGAATTTTGTGAGGAGAGCGTAAAAGAGACGAGCGGTGGAAAAAGAGTAAGAAGAAAGCGAGGACATAAAAGTGGGAGCAAGACGACGGCCTGAAGCAAGGACGGACTGGGATGAATGAGACGCAAAGGTAATGGGAGTTATGGCCACCGGAGATGATGAAAGAAAATCGGATTCGCTATCAAGGGGTAAATACGGAACCGGCGGAGACAAGAAAATCCAAATTGCCCGGAAAGGATGAAAGGACCGAGAGATGGAGCTAAGCTTCGTTCTACGCCAGGCGTCTCAAAAGCAATAAAGAAATCTATTCAAATTTTCATTGGTTATTTGTTAAGCTTGCCTTTTACGAAATATTAAGCTTTCGCTATACTTTTGCGGCAGTTTTTAAATGTTGTTACCCATTCTTAAATTCAAATTGAATGGGGGCCTAACAGATAATTTTGAAATAGATTGCGGGCCGCATGTCATAATAATTATACTGATCGTTTTTTTATTAACTTAAATGCCCATGACTCAAAACGTTATACATTTTAATTCTTTCGCTGCTAGCATGGCGTACATAGTAGGCCTAGCAAGCAATTAACCTTGAGTGTTTCATTTGTGAATCTGGCCTTTAAATAGTGAATATCATAGCTGCAACAAAATAGGATCGGTACAAGTAACAACAGTTGACTTAATAAATGAGGTCTGAAGACGAGACACAGTATTGCCATCTGATTTAAAAGATATTATCATACAATTCCTAATTAATAAACACTTATACATTGTTTACTTTCACTTTCTAACTCCACTATTGTTTCGTCCACTCTTTCTCTTCCACCATTTCCTATCAGAGCCGCCCGTTTTGAACAAGTGGATCGGATGGTGCTTGTGGGCTACACGCATGAGACCCCTGTTCTACTCCCTATCCGAGGATACTTCCACGCTGTCGTCCGTGTTTCTATTCAATCTTCGACGATCTGCCTTTTAAAAGAGCCTATGTTATTATCGACGGCCATTCAAAGAAGATGTTGCAATAAAACAGGAACTATCGACTGTAACTAAAACTGGCTTGGTGCATAAAAAGACACCTCATTTTCAGGCCCCGAGGCGGGATGAAATAAGAAGAGTTCGCCTCAAGTTGGCAGACTGCCGCAAAAAAAAAATTATCCCCCAAAACCATGAATGAGCCCGTATGATGAATGGAACAGATACGCCCGGGTGACAAGCTTTTCTGCGTCAATGGAAACAAAGCAAGGACCGCCGCGGAAACCTGGAAACTTGCGAACAAAGAATCTTGACCAGACAAAGGGATAGCTCGTCACCGCGGAATATCGGATGACGAAAACAACGCGAAACAGTGTTGATAGATTAAGTCGGTAGTTGACAATCTTCTTCATGCTGTGTCCTACCAAAATTTTGTCAAGAGAACTTTGTCCCGCCATATTAAAAACACATCCTCTCCAAAAAAACGAAACAAACTAAATAATTTTCAAGTGACAAAATTGAATGTAGAGAATTTGCAAATGGTACCGAGTACAGCGCCGAATATTACAATGGAGAAGGAAAGAGCAATTTAAATTTATACATCACTAACTCCAATACATTGATAACTTATACAATTACTGTAAAAACGGCCATAAAAATTACATAGTAAATTCCAAAATTTTGAAGGATCTTCCGGTGAGATGATTTTAAAACCTCAAATGTGAACCTACAATATCACTATTGTTAACTTAATAATGAGTGGAGATTACGGCGAAGATAATATAAAGACAGTAATCGACTCCTATACAGTAATTTATTCATTATTGTTAGTTAAAAAAGACAGTTGACTCAAAGACATCGCAAAAAATACGTACAATTTAGTCGGATTAGCCTAACTTGAGTCCAGACAGCAGGGTAGGGGGCGTTCGTGCATAGTTTGGCAACTTTGCCGTTCAGCGGTTGGCTGCGGCCCTTCTGGGGAGCTCCCACGTAAACTTTTTCTCGGCTCTAAGAGCTCAAGTTAGACAGCACCGACTACATGATAATTAGTAAAATTTGAAGCTTAGTGAAACGAATTAACTTGGAAAGAAAAATAATAACGAAACGCTAAAACCAAAGGGACAGAATGATGAGGATTGACGATGTAAAGATTGGTTAAATACGACGGTGAAGCAACGAAGTATAGCAGAACAGCGGTAAATTTAACGTATGGTAGAGAAAAACAGGCCACATGGGGAGAAGATCAATCACGGATGCGTTAGCTGTTCTATTAATACGTTTAGATAAGCAGTGAGGCAAGAGTTGAATTGTAAATACGGATCTCAAAGTTCTGGAGCTCTTTAATGGGATTGCGAGGAGGTTAATACGGTACCCCACAAAGAGCAATATAAATCCAAGAAAAGTTTCCTCAAAGGGTTATACTCCAACAAGTTTTCATTCCTTCGATTATACCCTTACGTCATTAATAGATGAACTCGGAGAGAACAACTAGAGAGTAGGAATTCAACAGAACTATGAAGAGCCCCTAAATAACATCACGGATGCTGTCTACCTAGGACAATACCAAGTCCTAAGATCAAGAAACAGAATAAACCTAATTAAAACTTTGTTTCTTAAACATTGAAGTACATTACCCAAAAAGTACAGTACGAAGAATAATATCAAGAACATTGAGGATGGTTCCAATCAATGAGACCGAGGAAGATGCACAAAAATATAATAAAGCCTCTCTGATTTCGAACGCCAAACAAAAAAGTACACACCGTACTTTGATATACTAGAAATACAAACTTGGAAGTGTGCCCTACATAACAACATTAATAAAAATAAGCAACTCAAGAACAATTGAATCCGATGGAGTAAAATAAAAAACTTAAAGATATAATAAAAACATTATGTATGGACGTATGAGGACAAACAAAAACCACCATTACGATGAAAGAGACATGGAATTAATATAGGCAAAAAACGTGCCAGGTATGTATTTCACAAATATTTTTAATAACAAACACATAGGTCGCTGGGTGTTGATTCCTCGAAAAAATTCGTTACCGATAATATTTGTGTCAGATTATTATTAAATATGGATTTTAGTCGATATAAATTATTTCCATTGCAATTTATTTAAATAATTCTCCGCTACACACGTTTTTCCTAAATAAATATTTACAAATTCTAACGATTTTTAAGAGCGGCTCCATGTAAATAGGACCAAAGGATTTACATCAGCCAGGATTTTCTTTTTTGCCAGATCTTTCCGAGAGCGAGGACGTTGAGCTACTAGGTTTATCGAGGTGTGAGAGAATATTAAGACCGAGTATTTGACCGAAGAATGCGAACAGGAGTATTTAAGGGAGATGGAGAGGGAGAGAAGGTGGGCAGACGGCATCACGAGTGGAAAATGAAGCCTCAAAACTTCAAACTCAATTTTATACGTGTTCGGAATTCGATCCCGTCCGGGAAACATTCGCTCCAAAAGTTTCTTCTACCTTCGAATACTGCCTTAAAACTACGAGAAACATCCAAACAGCAGCTACAGCTCCCATATAAAAAGTTAAACGAAGTTTCGGTATGTTTTTGTAATCGGAAGCCGGTAGATAAGACTGAAATTGGAACACAAACCGGTCCAGATAATACAGGACGAAAACAGATGAGCGTGGAATAAATAGCATTCTTAAATAGAAACTTTTTGCATTAAAACAGTTTACAATGCGCGCTTAACGGGAGTAGGCGAAAAACGTCTTACCGCAGTTTGTGCGAAAGCAATGACAGACAGTTTTACAAAATTTAGTTTATGAAATCAGTAAAAATATTGGTGTAAATACGCTGTCAAGCTATTATTCAATTTCCTTTAATACCTTTAATTGGTTGTAAGATGAAAACATTTCATTCGATGGCACAAAATTTACATTCAAAGGAAAATATCAGTTTATAAAAAAGCAAAACTGCTCCAATTAGAAATGCCAATCATATTCCTCACAGTTGGTTACAAAAATACGCATTTTTTATTCTTTACTACGAATTTCATTCGTATTTATAGAATTTTGAGATGGAAAAAAATATTTATTTCTTTAGTCATATGTACCTGCGTAAGTCAGACTCGCGTCTTATCCTTACTCTTAATTGAAATTTGGCGTTGATATGAACGTAGTTTCACAAAGGTAACCTGTGGTTAAAATTACGGAAGAAATAATAAGTTTAACTTTGCAATTAGGGAATCAAAGTTGTATCGGTCTATAATCTAATTAAACGACATTCTGTAGCTTGAAAATCATGTGAAAAACTTCAAGGAGAAATGATGGGATAGCTTCGAAAAATAAAAAGTACATGTAAATTACATATACGAGTTGTTACTTTGAAGCGACTTAAAAGAAGGAATAATGAACGGTAGGATAGTATTTTTCAGGAAATAAGTCGCAGAGACGGAAAATTAACGATGAATAAAACTATGGGTTTAAATAAATGTATCCGCTATTGCGAATTGCCTCCGAGGCTCTCTCGGCAGTCTTTGTGATTATTTGAAAATTTCAGTGGTGATTCATCGATAGTAGATCCTACAAAAAACCGCTACCTGAGTTATCGATTGGAACCCGGCCATAGGGCGGGATTGATAATTTTTTTAAATTCGCAATCTGGCAATTCTCTCATAAAACAGTCCTATAATGCGGGAAGTAAACTCAAATCTGACTATTGGCCGATTCAATGTAAGGTAGCTCCAACAGTCATAATACTTTTGGGAAAAAAGACGCGCATTTCGGCTATAAAACAGCCCTCATCAGCGATTGTAGATGCTAATTTATCCTTCTTTAGAACATACTCCCGATTAATCGCCACTGACGCCGGCTGCTTTGCAGCTGAATTGCGAAACTGGTTTTTCCAACCTTTTTACGGGTATTGGAGACACAGTTTGTCAGTCCCCCTCTATATTATCAACAACGGTTGTTTTACAGCTTAATTTCATAAAGGATAAAGTAATGACTGGACTCGATAAAAAATATTTCGCCTGAAAAGCCAGAAATGCGTCGAGAATGGAATACATTCATACCGCAAAGAATTACGGTTGGCTGAGGATCATTTAATCGATTTTATTCAAATTTGAATTGACGGAACCTGGGTTGCTAAAATTTACTAGAACTTAATTTTGTAAATGTATTAAGCTTGAAAAAGCTGTATTAATACTTCCGGCGTACACGTAGGAGATTGTCCGCATGGAGCTACAGAGGAAGTCCATTTGTTGCCACACAAAACTTAATTTGAATTGCTTGTTGCGATAGACAAAATTTTCTACAAGTGGATGTGATGTACCTATTCTTCAAATTCTTTTCTTGGCTCGCTTTTCGGACGCGCCAAACTCTCACAGAAATTAATTACAAAAGTGGAGGAATTACATGGCATGAGGTAGTTTCAAAATCTGGCCCCTAACATTAGTGCGTGCAGTTTGTGTAATGTAGAAGACGACTTCAGGGCACTTTGTCCATTTTTTCGTGAAATATTTTAAATAAAATTGTCGAGCAATTGCAAATTTCATTCACGACTGGAACTATTTTTATTTGAAATTACCAAAGCCGTTGTTTTTATTCTCCGAACATATCGTCTTCTCGTTTAGCTAGTTCTCCCGTTTTTTAAACGGGTTACTCCCGATGCATTTCGGTGTTTTAAGCTGTACCCAAAACATTTTTGGAAATCGCCCCTTTTTCTCTATTAGTGGACCATTTGACCGCGAATCCTTACAGCCAATGCTTTTCTGCTTTAATAGCAAGCCACCATTCGTAAATAAAATTGATATTGGAATTTGAATTTTATGAGGCAGTTCAAATAAGAATTATCCACTTCGCCTTATGGCTGGGTTCCAATTCATAAACTAGATATCTACGTCAGCCATAAATTTACAATCTTCTATCGTTATCACACAATATGGCCGCTTTGAAGCTGAAATGTGCATGTTTTTCCCAAGCTTTTCAGGCTACTGAAGCTACCTAATTTACAAAAGCAATTAGATCACTAAATACAAGGCAGTAATTTGATTAATAAATAAAAACGAAATTTCAACGGGGTTTAAAATTTATTGAAATATCTCATTCTCTGCCACCCCATCTCTGTGTAATTGCATATTACTGCGTAAATATCTACCATTCTCTGATTGTATGTGTCCATTTTTTTCTACGATTCTCCAAATTGAACCGAAGATGATGGTATCGTCCACGTTTCGGTCGCTTGATCATTAAAGATGGCCATTTCTGATCTTATATCCTTATACTGTGCCTAGAGCTGCAGCTCAAATTCAAAACGTATAAAGGCCAAACAGAAAATTACGAAATTAAGGTCAAGTAGAACGTAACAATAATAAGCATCACTGAAAATTATGGTAAACATTCCAACAAAAACAAACTATCGAACCATATCTTAGCATTCAAAATTTTGTTATTATTTCCTAACCTCATTTCACTCCGTTCTGCTTCCCTCTTTTTCCCTATATTTCTCATTATTCGCCGTAATTTATGTGCCCCCGTGTAATCTCCGCAAAAGTCCTATCATTCATCATTCCTCCTGTTTCAAATTAACCACACTTAAACATTCCATTTGAGGATATTCTTTTAACTTTTCCGATTTAACAGATCCCAGCACTTCTCGTCTAAATTGTTATAGAGCTCCATAATTTGATTTCGGAAATAAAAGAGGAGTTCGGGAATTCTCCCTCGAACGCAGAGAGGGGATTGTGGACTCCTGGGATTCGCAGCGGACGTCAGACCGCGAGAAATCCGAGCGGGAAAAAGGGCAAACCGAGATTGATGAGATAGTAGGCCGTCTCTATTTGATTGAGGTTAAAGCCAGCAGATTTCGGAGATCGCACGAAGCAAAAGGCCTCAAAGAGAAATGGAAAATCAATTCCATCGACGTGAATACCTCCAGCCTCCTTATCAATATCGATAAAATAAATCGGTGTTACAATTGTAAAATGTTAGATAAATTTACTTTTTAGCTTGTAATGATTCGGACGATTGTCGCCATCCATCAACAGACATATTGTGAGAGCGTAAAACAGCCACACCGTTTGCGGTTTCAGCAGCACTTGAAATATGCCGTCGGATGAAAAGAACCAATCAGCGAGGATCTAGTTCTGTTGATGACGCAACAACGGTTGCCGCGAGAAGAAAGGAGCCAATCAGCGTGGTGTGTTTCTGTCAAAAAGAGATGACTGGTCTCTTTCATCCAAGGGCAATTTCGAAAGCCATATCAACGCAATGCGGCACTGCAACTCCGCAAACTGACTGAAAACTTCCAGAACGTTAGCAGGTAAAGATAGGAATAATTTGGAAACGAAAAAAGGTAAAGAATAAATGACGTCTTGCCACACCAAAAATACGTAAAAATCAAGATTTTAACTCCTTAACCGTAAGATTACGGAGAAAAACATCGATTGACTGACGAAACGTACAAATGAGTTAATTTCTATAATATACTAGGTCTAACTTGAGCTCCGATAACCAAGAAATGTTGCAGTTGGTAGACGTCAAAAATGATTCCGACCAATCACTGAACGGCAACGTTGCCACATCATGCGCAATCGCCGTTCCTGTATTTCCCTTTGCTCTCTGCTTGGAAGTAACGTCGACCCTCTCTCCTGCTTTAAGTGGGAGCTCAAGTAAGACTACGGCTATTATAGATGGTGTCCAAAAAGTAACTATGCACATGGCAATAAAAATGTTTTTAATATTTTTTAAATTTGTTTATGAGATTGTAGACAGTTGTTTCCTCTCTCAATCGTCAAGATCGTATGGTGAAAATATTTTTAATCACTGTTCTAATCTTTTGCTTCCGTGATTATTGACAACATTACAATAAACAACTTTATTAGTGCACAGTGACTTTTTGAACACCCTGTAGATTGCATAATCGATAAAACGAACTTTAATTATAAAGTATAGAGATGCATACTTAGAAGACGTAAGGTTAAAACGAGATTTCCCTAAACGTCTTCGGAAAAAGTCCTTGGAGTACACAGCAGAGAGGTGCATGTCATAACGAGATTTTCCTGTGCGATTCCGTTCTTCGCAATCTCGTCAGTCGCTTGAAATATGCCAGTGGGAGAGAATTTAAGCATAACTCGATGAGACACGCAGAGATAGAACAATACCTTGGCTCGAGAAATCTCCCAAGCTACTTTGCGACGAATAATGTTTCCGAGCAAAAAATCTTTGTTCTTTGAGAGTCGTGACTATGCCTTCATTTTCTTCCTTCATCGCAGTCTTAGCATTCTAGTTGTGAGAGAAATATTTACCGCCGCGAGTCTAAGCTGTCCTTTAAAAACACGACGCGGCTTAAATAGAATAAAAACAATGTCCCTTCTTTTCCCTACTATCCTTCATGTTTGCTATATGGCAACGTTCCCTGCGATATGGCAACGTCGCCCGCTCCATTGATATGCCATAGCTCAAGTCACACTTCGGATAAAATACAATAATTTCATTGGTATCGGTTGTATATACAGAACTACAAACGCGTACAATCATAGTATTTTCGGATAGTTAAACATATTAAAATGATTTATTAATGTTAATAGCAGCAACGGATATGTCAAAATGCTACCAGGAGTAAAGAAACAGCAAGTTACCGAAGAGTAAGCATGAAAGCCATCGGAACCTTGAATATACAAGCAGGGTACCTTGATGGAGTTTGGAGGAATGTGTCGCCCCCTCTCTTCCCCCAACACTCATATCGCCGAAACAAATCCTTACGTGAACAAGGACGTTTGCGCTGCCCGTTGTTACCGATTATAATCTCTTTGTCAAGAAACCATTGTGTTATATAATAGTCAATAAATAATGCATAAGCAAAAATTAATTGCTACATATCGATCATATTAGCACATAACACATTTCTGCTCATCTTTTCCCCAAAAAAGGCGGTCAAACCTTTCGCCAAGACGCGCTCAAGGTATAATTATGATATCGCATCCCAATTTTTCGACATAAAAAGCTCATCTTTCGCAAAATGTTGACCGTCGTAATCAAACTGTAAGTAAAAAAAAGACGCTTCATTATTTATAAGGCTGCGACACTCATCGGAATATACGTGAACGTGGAAATTTCGTACGTTTCACAGTCGGAAAACGGAAAGAAATTTGACATTATTCGAGCATAGCTATGCAACACTTATGGCTTCCGTCACGTGGTCCTTCAGGGAGTCCTAACCCATTCCGTACCTTCTAAACCCTGGCACTGGACAGACTTCCTGAATTTTTTCGTAGTCTGCCGATGAGACCACATAAGTACACAATCCGTATCTTAAAATGCAATAACACCAAAATAAAATAACCCATAAGTTCCTATTTAATACGCTAGGCTGGTAGTGCCCAGCGAGGGCGTTATCGCGCATCGTAGGACATTCTCCAAAACTTGGGCGACTTTCGTTATAACTTGTTTTACTTCATACAAATACCAACAATTTAATGCTAGAAACTCCTGGCCAAAAAAATACATTAAATTTCATTCGCATTTATGAAAGAGAACATTAGCAAATATGCCGTAGATACCCAACTGTCCAGGCGAATATTAAGGCCACTTCCACAATCGTAAGTAAAATTTCTACTGGTTTTTCAGCTTTACAATATGACAACGAATCGAGAAAAAGATACACGCTATTTACCATTTTCCAGAAAAGCCGAAAACAGAAATACTCAAAGAATTAATTTTAAGAGTAAATTGAAATATTTTATTCGAGGCCTTGGGGACAAATAAAAAGGAATCTGAAATTGCGTTTTAAAACGAGGGAACGCTTGAAAAAATACGGACGGCGAATGGCTTTTCGTATAATTTCGAGTTTATTCCCTATAAAATTCATGCAGAACGCTCGACTTTACGAGCCCAGATTACCAAATAATATACCGTCGAAAGATATTTTTATAGTTACTTAATTTTCTCCTCCGAAATAGGACTAGCGAGTTTGGTGAGAGTTTTAACCTTTAACTAGTGAGACGGAATTATGATCACACTGCAGCTGAGGCGCGCTCTCCCAGACCACTAATATTTTAAGCGTTTTATTAAATAAAATACGTCCATTTGGACGTCTGTGCACTTGTTTAAATTGAAATGGTGACGAAACCATAAACGATGTAGAGCCGTGGCGGTATAGCCACATAAAAAATAAGAAACGCGCTAATATAATCCATGTTCCCGGATATCACTGCACTTGTTATATTATAAAATATTTACTAGTTATATCGTGCTGTAGTGGAGGGTATACGGTGGTATATGCCGTATACCCTCTGCCTTTTTCGAATGAATAGGGTATACCCTCTGCGTTCTCAAACAAATAGCGTATACCCTGGCCTTAGGAGAAATTATACAGGTTGATTTCAAAAAAACAGCTAATTCCTCCTTTTTTCGTGGCCTCAAATATTGAAGCTGCACCTGCAATCCCTGAAAATCTGAGGCCCACAGGTTTAATACCAATATTCTAATACTACTTTTGTTTCGATCAGATTGAAAATAAATACTGTACTTCTTATTTTTTATATACATCGATAAAATATAATTGAAATAAAATTTTCAAGGAAATTCTAAGTAAGCTCATACGTTTTGCCCTGCAATCGTAACACTGTAGTCGTACTTTGTTTGCTCTTTAAAAATATTGGGTAAGACCCTCCCCCTCAAAATTTGACTTCCGTATACGGTATACCCTCTGCTTTTTTACGACTACAGTACTGGGTATACCTATAATCATATTTTCTGCGTGTAATACTCTGTCATGAGGGTAATCAAACGAAAAAACTTAGTTTTCACTTTGTTTCTTCGTAAAATGTAAACTGGCGGAAAGTAGCGGCGTCATTTGTCACTATAACTTGGGCGATGACTCACTGACCGCACCTCAGCAGTTAAAGGTTCAAGACCATTAAAGATTTTTTATCATGCTTTCATTCAGATAAGACGAACCTCGGGTCACAGATCATAAAAGACGGCTAAAAGTCAGTCGAAAGAGTCGATTCAGGAAAAAACATCTCGAGTCTCAAATGTTTCACTTCGCGAGTTGAATTCAGACGAAAATAAGTTCCGTCCGGGAATCATAAACCCGTTATTTACCTCAAGCTCCCGCTTACAGTACAAGGGATTAGGGAACTCGGGGCAGAAAGTAAAGAGTGCTCGCAAGCTGAATATTTTAGCAGCTGGTATATCGCGTAAGTTTAGGGAGAAGAGATTCCAACAAGATAAAAACGGGCCGTTTCCCATAAACTAGAAGAGTAAAACGACACAAAAACCTCAAAATTTTGCTGTAGTTAATTTTTATAAGATGAACATTTTTTAATTTAATGGACTGTTGAAATTGATTAGAAAGACTTCAAAATTATCGTTTATATTTCCAGGATGAAATGCAAACTAAAAAATAAAAGAAATACACCACTAAAAAATAAGAAACTTCCGCTGCACATTGGGGCCTCAGCATAATTTTCACTTTAATTAATTACGAACAAATATGAGCATAAACTCTCAATCCATTTTACTCAAACCGTGAAAAACAACACTTTTAATGATTTCATATCCTTCTGTTAACAAACTAGAAAAAAATTTCACCAACAACTACGAGTTAATAATAATTTATAGCTGTTTTTTATTTTAAAATACGAACGTTTTCAGGATAAAGGAAAAATGTGATAAAATGGGACGTCTGTTCACATTACGTACGTTCAAAAAGACGAAATTTGACAACCATGCTCGGCGGATAGTTTGTGTTGTTTAAAAATATATATAATTGTTGAAATCGACTAATTAATGTAGAAGTACCGAAATTAATTGAACATCGGAAAAATCGTTAACAAAGTTGTATCCCGTAGTACGCCAAGCGCTTGATGAGTGATTTCCGACATTTCGACGTAAATTTATTCCCGTCACACATTAAGTCGGGCATTATAAAATTTTATTAACTTAGCTGTGACCTAATGCTCATGCACCGTGAAATATAATACACATTCGAACGTATCTTTAACTCGAATTTTTGAAAGGCGAACTTTTTCTATCTCCCCTTAGGGTTCGAGGTGTCGAGCTCCGACTGTACTTGTCAATTTTCAAAGCTTTTCGTCCGGCAGAAACAAATGTCACGTATATTCCAACACAACCGTAATTAAATTAAGACTAAATGGGACCATCTAAAAATAAAACGTCCATTAGGTGTATCAGTCGCCTATTTCAAACGAATTACAAAATGGCGAGGTAATATACGCCTCGAAAAAAATCTAAGGAAGACAGCGAGAAATAAATTTTACGAACGGGTTTGAAAATGCCTGGAATGAAATGAATGAAAATTCGAGCGGTTCTACGAGCAGAGAAAGAATGAGAAAGGAGGAAGCGAGGAAGATGTAATTCCCTTTCCCAGGACCCGCGTTAGATGCTACAGCAAGTGTTTTTCAACCGGAGTTTCGCGGAACACTGGTGTTCCGCTGGCATTGCCAAAGTGTACCGCGAAATGCTCCACCGAAAGTAATTTTTCTACAATTTTAGATTTGTTAATGGATTTAAAAATAAAAAGTATTTTAATTTTGCTCTCACGCTGGGGGGGGGAGAAAATCTATCTATCGAGGAAGAAAAAAGTAGCAGGTTTACAACTTCCAACTTGGTAAATTGCGTATGTATATAGGTTTTCTGCCAATTTTTTCTCCATTCCAAAGTGTTCCGCCACTGAAAAAAGTTTGAAAACACTGTGCTACAGGGTATGCAGCATCGACCTCGCCTCTATTAAAGAGGGTTTCCTTTCCCCACGCATAATTTCGCACGATACGACGCTTTGTCCTTTCGACATACTACGGCTTCAATAAGATATTCCAAACTATTTTTAAAGAAGCTAAAAATAAAAGGTTCGATATCACAATTTAAAAAGGATTTTTGACTTTGTCGAAGATTCTGCCGCGTTTCTTTGTTTAAATATTACGGCCACTTCTCATACACACGCGTGACTTTGAGCGAATCTATTTTTTGTGCAAATGGGTCTCAACTTTAATGCTTCATAGTTTTTTTCCTCTTCCTCGGTAAAGGGCGCATTTTTTCGTAATATTTTTTACACTTCTGCTCCTTTGGCGTAACAAGGTTACGCGCGTGAAAGAACTCCATTGTACCCGAACGCGCCAAAAATAAAGGCAAAAGTCGAACACCCCATCTCACGAACCAAAGCCCATTGTGTTTGTCACCCACCCAAAGCAAAAAAAATACAAACATCCGAACAACCTCAAATGTGAAGTGTGAGGATCCATTCAAGGCACACACAAACACATTACCAACCCGAGGCAGGACGGTACGAAGTCAGCGAGTTGATGAAATGAGAGAACAATGGAGCGTGTAGTGGAAAAAAAACTTTGGGAACCTTGCGAGTCGGGGTGCAAAACCAGAGCACGCTTCCTACGAGAGGTTTAGAAGGATTCTTTCACTCCCTTTGTGAAATTTATTCTCTCCGCCGACCACGCTCTGCTATCGTGCCCTCGTCGAATTACCAGTTTCGGAACAGATTATGCGAAGCGTTGGAAAAGCATTTTACGCAGCGTGTAATGGGCCATTTAATGCGAGGAAAAACGAACTGCGATTTTCAAAATAAACTTGATTATTAATGGGGAAAGTGCGATGGTTTTTTCGCATTTATTACCCTGATATTTCGGACTTTGGAACAAAAGCTTACCATAAACTAGAAGAAAGAAGGAAAATGTATGTATATATATTATCTTATGAACAAAAAATCGGAGTCTTTGGTGAATATTCTCAAAGGTCGTATACCAAACAATTTGGATTGGAAGTCTGTTAATAAATCGCAAATCACGATGGACTTTCAATGCACTACTTTTAAGTAGTAATTAGCGAAAGTTTAAAATGAAAGACCTTTAAAAAACCATGTAACCAAAAGCTCTTTTGTAATATTCAGGTGAGAAACAAAGCAAAAACTAATTACCGATAATTAAGGAGAAGATTGATCGCCGATCGAAACGAATTCAAAGTCATTTTTGGTCTATTTTATCAATACTTTAGCACTTCTATCGATTCAAAATGAACTCCAAAACCCAAAATTGGGAAATGGAAAACTGAATGGTCGCCACATTTTCTTAACCCCTTCAACCTGCTGTACATTACAATGTAAGTAAATTAATTTTGAAATTACTTTTAAAATATCCTTTCACATGATATTTCATTGAAAACTCGCTGAGCACTTAGTGTGACAACTAATTTATCCATTATTACTGCTATCTATTGCAGACTAGTTGAAGTTAAATGACATTAAATACAAGATGGCAGAACAGAAAAAAATTTGCTCCAGGTGTCATAATTCTTTTTTGTTTTTGTCGTCGAAACATATTATATTCTTTGAACTTAGATAAAGAAGCCTTCTCATTTCATTATAAAGCAATGTATCCACTTTGTAGATTTTTGTTGTAACACGTTGCAATTAACATTTCAAACTTCCTTAAAATAAACATTTTTTCAAATTTCTTTTTTTCTATTTCTCTTGAATCTAATTAGCATAATTCCACATAAGGCAGCCATCCCCAACACGTAGTTCGCAATCTACATGTCGCTCGCAGATCTAACTTAAGTGGCTTGCCCAACTTTTATTGATGGAAAATTTAAGTATTTTATTTATAAAACGTTTCCAAATTATTTCATACCAATGGTTTTTGAATTATTTGGTGTATGTGAACCATTTTTAATTTCATAACTTTCTTATATTTCGCATGCAGCCCGTCAGATACTTTGAATTATAAATGTAACTCGTGGTCGGTAGAATGATTGGGACCCCTACCTTAAGACATCTAAACCACCCAGTTATGAAGCCCAAAAATCACCAGCCGTAAAATCACGCGCTTCCGATAAATAAACCCGAGACAAGAGAGAACGGTCGATAAAGACGCTATAGAGCATTGTTATTCCCCCAGGGACGCACATACCCCTCGGAATACGTGAGGAGCTTTTAAGGGGTAAGCGAAAATATTAAGGGTAATATTTTTTCATTTTCGGCATCGATGAATTACTTATAATTAAAATGGCTCTGATTTTAGAACTTAAAGTTGCTTTATAAAACGTTTCTATAAACAATGGATTGTTCGATTAAAAATACTGCCGGGCAATCCATTAAAAGTGTCGGTATCATAATGTTACGTTCTAAGGAGTTCTTTTTCACGAAAGAGACCTCGCACGGTCATTTCGACTGTCTGGAAAACAGTAAAGCAGGATCATTTTTGGACTATATATACGTGTAAACATTGGTTATTTATTTTAATTTAAGTATTTTCATTTGATAATGTTAAGTAGATGATTCTTTAAATTATTCCAGCTAGCGAGTCACATATAGAAAGATTAAATGCCAATGATACAAATCACGGGCTCCAAACACGCGCCCCTCGGGCCAAATGCAGTTCGAAAACTACTCTCGTTACTTTGATTTTACTGCAGGTAAGTGGAAGAGAGCGATCATGGGCAGAAAAAGTGACAGGAGGTTACTATAAAGTTTTAATCCTACGGAACAGGGCGATAGCAAGCGTACATTAACACGTTGACCATTCTTAGCGTCTGCAGGATGGAAGGTGAAGTATTGAAGCTTTATATCCACGAAAGCAATCAAATCCAAGATAGAGCACGAGTAAAAATCTGCACTTGACCCGTGGTTACCGTTTCAACAAAAAATATAATCTATTTACGGCCTGCCCTACATTTTGTTATCTATTTGGCCCCCATGCAATTTCAGTGCGAAAGTCAGGCTTTAGAGCTTCGGCACTCGTACTCTCCAAAAATTAAACCGAGAAAGAGATAAGACTTGACGCTGAAAAAATCTCCTTTCGCCGAGAATTGAAGCCCAACTATGATGGAAAAGGACGACGGCAACCACGAGCCCTCAACCATTACTCGATTTTTTTCCTTCTGCTTTCCCAGAATGTTTTGTATTAGTCAAATTGCTTTCCGTAGAAAGGCCTTTTTGCTAGCCATGGCTCCAGCGGGATTGGTGAAAATAAAAATAAGATTAGTCGATATCGATTGAAACCCTCTAGCAATCCAGGAGAAGGAACCAGGTCGCTATGTGAGAAAATACTGCGTGAGAATTCATTTAGTCGAGGTGCACATCTCACTCCAAAACGAATCCAATCTGGCCAAAGCGTACGAGCGGTGATTGTAAAAATAAGAGCGAAATTTGTGGAATGAAAAAAACCATTCCCCTAAAAATTCCATACTTTCAAATACAATGAATAATCTAAAAGGGTTAATAAATGAACATGTTATTAGTAGAGGCATAATCTATATAATGAAAATGCTGAACATAAATGAACGAGCATTCATTTTCTCGAGTTAACTCTTTTTACGAAAATATTAAAAAATCATCGTTATTTTCTCACGAAAATGAAGTAGCTAAGTGCGACGCGGAATGATCTAATTAACTCATTTTGAGATAATACGTAGTTCCTACCTAAAACGTTCTTCAAATAATATAATAATATAATTAATATAATAATATAATTAATATCTGGCTACTTTTTATTGATGCCCGTCGAATAAGCTACATAAATAATATAAAAATATTTCAGTAAAAAGCATTTCCAAATCTCGTTGTTTAAATCAGTAGTTGTGAATGCATCTACGGCATATTTTTTCAACAATAGCCGAAAAGAACATTATGCATTGAAAAATCCATGGTAGACACATGGATAGAGCAAAAAGACATGGATCGAGAGAAAATTCAACCTACATTTCAGTGCATTAAAAATACATTTCAATAATCCATCTCTCTTATAAATCTGAAAAGAAACTATGCGAATTTTTAAGGCGCATAAAGTAATGGCGCGGAATTGGGTGTTTTTTGTTTCAACATGCTCTGACTGTAGTTAATGTTTTCGATAAAAGGTCCGTGGAGTATAAAGCAGAGAAATGCATGTTAAACGAGATTTCCTCGTTCCCCATTCTTCGCAATCATCAGTCGCACGTACTATAGTAGCGGCAGCGAATCTAACCGTAACTCGACGAGACACGCAAAGGAAAAAAACAAGAGGCTGGCTCGAGAGATCTTTCAAGCTACTTAGCGACGAATAATGTTTCCGAGCAAAAACGATCTTTGTTCCTCGAGAGTCGTAAATCCGGCTTTGCTTTTTATCGCTCCCGGCACTTATGGCATTCCAGTGATGAGAGAAAAATTTATCGACGAGAGCCCAACGATGTCGTTTGTAAGCACATCGATACTGCATGAGTCAAAACAAACCATCCGAAATTAATAACTATGAGGCGCGCCCAAAATTAATATTTCGAATCGTTAGTTCGCGATAAAAATATTCCAATCCCATTGATCTACACACTATTTTTGATAAATGACACAGCTTTTGAATACTACGGACAAACCACTTCGTTAATTTTCAATATTACCCCTTTCAGTGTCGAGGTTGTTATTTTTTAGTAAGCGTGCCAAAGCGCCAAGTCTATTCTGATTTCTGCATTACATAGTACTTCATTATATACGAGAGACCTTTTGCAGATTAGATAGAAGACATTTGGGAATTAATAATTCCGCTAATTACGTTAAAATAATCAAGCTTTATAAGTCGAGAATAGTTCACACTTTTTACGTCGCAAACAATGTTCGTAACGTTTCGCGCCAAACAATAATACGAGATTTAATTCAAGGGTTCTCAACCGGAAGGACGCGTGTCTCTTGGGGGAACGGGGAACGTGCAGAGTTTTAAAAGGGCACGCGAAAATGTTACAAATTATAATTGTTATTCTTTCTTCAAATTCCAAGCATAATATTATAATGAAAGGTTATCATTATACGGCTGCAGACAGGGGCAGATTCAGAAACTTCCCAAGGGGAGGGCGATCGCCCCAATGGCCCCTCCCCCTCTTGGTTCCGCTACTGCCGACGACCACACATTTTGAAAACCCCTACCCCATCAGAATCTTTGTTTTCCTTGACATGCAGACTTAATCTTCGCTGTAGAAACAAGGAATGTTGCGCGGAATGAATTTAATGATGCACCCAGTGGAGGGCAATGGGGTCCCCCAAGGGGAGGGCGATCCCCTTGAATACGCCACTGGCTGCAGAGTAACATTATAATATGTTTTAGGTACGTTTGACGAATAAAAACTGGGTTAGAAAAATTATTTCAAAAGTTCTTTCAATTCATTACCTATTGGAAATGATCCAAGGGATACCCGACTATCCAGCAATTGGGGTAATGAATTACCCAATCGTCAGAAACGCTCTCCAACGCAGTCGTCCGAGCAAACAGTAATCTCTTTGTTTCTGCGTGCAAGAAACTATCGAAAATTTTCCCGAGAAAACATTTTCTTGCATGACCCTCGCTTTAGCCAACAATAATTACGATTTGTTTTAATATTTTTGGCTAATTTCAAGAGTCAAAATAATTCGCATTCTGCATTACACAGTTAACTTTATTATATACGAGAGATCTTTTGCAGATTTGAGAGAATACATGACCCTCGCTTTATCCAAGAATAATTACGATTTGTTTGAATATTTTTGGATCATTTCACGAGTCAAAATAATTCGCCATTGCCAAGGATGCTGCTAAAATATCTTTCTGAAACATTACCCCTACCACCGTTGAACTATTTCTCTCTAGATATACCGCAATGGCAATACTCGACGTGCCCTTGGATACAGCTCGCCACTGAGCTCACTTATAAAGCATACTGCCTCGGGAAGTAATTCATTAGGTGCCGTCCTCTCCCTGGCACCAGATCGAGCAACTAATGAATCGCATAGTTTAACAATTTTAAGAGACCGACGCGAATTTAGTAAACTAACATCGAATAATATCTTTCAAATGGAAAAATCAATGGCCATGTATATAAAATAGGACAGCCTCAAAAAAACGAGTAAGGAAACTCCTCAAGGGACATATATTTTATTCCAGTTCGTTGTATAATAATTTATTTGTTTCGGTCACTCCCTAAAAGGTTATGTCAGTACAAGCAATAGGCTTATGCTACGAAGAAATTATCATAGTCTTTAAATAGACTAATGTTATCATGCTGCGTCATCCCGAACAATAGGCTCCTATAATTTAATAACTAGAATCCGAGCACAGTAAATATCAAATTATACATTTGCAATGGAAAGGTATTTTTTATTACACATGAAATTGCTCAAATTATATTAATCGAGCGAAAAATAAATACGCGAGCATTAGCCTTGCACAGCGCGCACAATCATCACAAGGAGCAGGATGAGTTAGAAGACAAGCGGTGCATATGCAATAAATTGATGCTCCGCCATTATTTCATAAAACATTAACGGCGAAGATGCTCCCGGATCGATGAGAATTCGACATTTTCCGTCATTTTTTCGATTATATTAGTTCCATCATTAGGCTCTAAATTCGAAAAGATCGAACACGCGAAAAGTTGAAATCAGTGAGAGGGAAAATTTTCTAAACTTGAATCAATTTACCTTACTCACATCCAACTAGGCTGAATATAATAAATTTTATGTTGTACATGCAATACGAACAAGTACCTGCCAATTAGCGCCTAAACAATTCTTCGAGTGAGATTTCGAACAATATAAAACTACGCGTGATAAAACAATAACACTCGTTTCGTGCAATTTACGGACAAATTGAAGTTACCACCATTACCTGAAGAGCCCTAACTAATATCTTCATAATACAAAAAACTTGGAACGGTACGTCTTGCCGCAAAATGTTTCTCGGGCTAATTATAAATTAGATGGCAACAATAGACTGAAGAGAGTTCCTTTTTGAACTTCTCATACTTGGATGAAAATATTCTAATGTGTTTTCGAATTGAGAAAAAATATAAAAATACCGCAGGCAATACTTTGTCGTGCAAGTACACATTACTGTAAAACAATCACACCGGAAGAATAACGTATTTACTCGGACAATTTCTTCGTTTTTCCAGTCAATTTAATCATAGAACAGGTAGGGGATAATCATTCGGATAAATTTTCACTTAATCGTAGAAATAATGGCGCCGGTACTGAAACCAGCATAATTTCTTGTACAAGAATAAAACGTCAATTTCATTATTTAAGAATCTTATGTACCTATTTCTTTCTCATTAATTTCCGTGCGGTAATGATACTAATACATCGTTTTAAAGATGGGGAAATTATTCTGAGAAAATGCACAATGGGGAAAATTATTCGGCAATTGGTAAAACAATTTCTCAGGTTCGATTCACGCCAGCAGTATTTTGAGGAAAACAGAACCGACGAGCAAGAACATAATAAATACATTTTCTAACCGATAACAATCTAAAGAGTTGATCATGTCTTTTAGCAACTACGAAATTTCTTTCAGTCAAACAGCATTTTATCATCAAATACTTTCATATATAAAATAAACAAACTAGTTGGTCGGACGGCGAAAGAATGTAACATATAAGATATTAATAAATTCCGAGAGATCCTTAAAACGAAATAAAATATTTGTGTCCGCTAAATTCATATAGTATATTTACCCAGTGGCGGATTTAGGGGGGATCGCACATGGCGCGCGCAAGGGGCCCCGTGACGTATGGCAGTGCCTCTCAACTTGGGTTATGCGGAACCCTAGTGTTCCGCGAAAGATTGGGGTTCCGTGTGGATCCGCGAAAATGGAGGGAAAAGGCAAGATTTCCCTACCGCTCAGTTACCATAAATCTTGAATTTCTCCCTCACACTCAAGAGGCGGATTTAAAGGGGGTCGCAGTTGGCCCCGAAAAAATGTTCGTGTAAATAATCTCGGAAATATTAAATGTCTCAATTTAAAAATCAGTGGAACCTCTCTATGACTCCATAGAAAAACGATCGTTAAGAGATGCCACAAAAGAGGCTAGCCGTTAGGAGCGGTTTCGCTTTACATTTAGATTGCAGGGCCCCCGACTGCTTAGCGCCACCGTATTTACCCGACTATAAGACGATTTTTTCCGTTTTCTTTCTAACCAAATGTTGGGGGTTTTTTTATATTCGCGAATAAAAAATAAATAAAGTGACAGTGATCATGATTAGTTTGTTTAAATGGTTTAAATCAAATTTACCTTAGTACAAATTTTAAGGGCAAATTTTAGAGATATTACTCAAAAATAACTGCATCAATCTCGTTTATTGGTCTCAGAATGTCTTATAAAACATCTTTCCTCAAATTATCTTCCGTGAAGGGGTTCGTCTTACATTCGAGGTTGTCTTATCGCCGGGTAAAATACGTTAATTTTTCAGTTAATATTTAAAACAATTGATTTCAACCTTTGCGTTAAACGGTACTAAGAACGACAACGGCGTTTCGCCGTAAAAAAACGAATAAGACAACGAAAACCCTTTCAAAGGCATAAAGTACTGATACAATACGACTGAGATTAAATCTCGACTTCCTTCCCCGTAAAAAACGTGGTCATAAGCATCCTTGAGTGGTGGGACAATGACGTTCCCTTATATGGCAGAGTATATCAATCCAGACATAACAATGGTCTTCATTTTTTTCTTACGACTTCGTAAATTAATCGCGACACGTCCGAAAAAGCGATTTTTTACAAAATAAGGTGAAGTTCTCGAATAGCGCTCTTTGTAAAAGAATTAAAACGTACGTAATTTCAATTGTAGACCGTGAAAATATCAACCTACATAAATAATGGTTATCGATCTGTCAACCAGATGAAATCTGGCTGGCATCGACATTAGCCGGGTGGATTTGGCGAATAAGACATACCCGTGTTTAAAATACGGTTCTTATTGGCTCGCCACGCCAATAAAAGAAACTTGGACAGTTGGGTAGTTTCCCCAAGTTCCAGTTACAATTTAGAGCTTTTTATCAGAAATTTTCCCTAACAGCTTCAATAAACGAAATTTGCATTTTCGGGTAACGTAGCTTTCTATAAGTTTCCAGTTGCAGTTTTCTTGAAAATTCTTTCAATTTGTCGATAAACACCTGGCTAACGTTGCCGTTAACCGTGATAGGCCAAATATTACTTAAGTAAATAGATCGGTGGGCAACATTAAATGGGATTTATGTTGTAATTTGCAGACCGCGTCTACAAATTAAAGGCAATAGTAGAAAAAACACCTTACGGTTAAAAATGTGAGACAATTAATTCAGATAACAAAAACACGTTCAAGTGAATACGGAACTTTTTGTCATATTTGTTCTCTTCTAGATGAACTATCTACTAGACTAATTAAAACAATTGCCCTAGTCTCTGTAAAACAATGACGACTAAATTTTCTTTGCTGAATACACTCAATGCTTCCCTATTTACGTCCACAGAAGATTAACAAGGGAAATTACGTAGCTGCATATTCAGGAGTGATGCGAGCGGAGGAAAGAGGTAACACGAGTCGTTAACAAAAACAATTTCCCCGTTCCCCGGTTACAGTGTCACCAGAGACTGTTCTCCAGACCATGTCTGCTCCACGGTTTGCGAACTCCTCCCCTCAAGGTCCATTCCTTGCTACATATTTAGTGTCTTTAGCACAAGATCCTTCAGATCCATCTAATTTCTTCGGCTTTGCAAAGAAAATTAAAATCACCGAAAAGTTTACCAAGTGCTTCTAAAACTTTTCACATACCATGACTGCTTGTCTTTGAAGATCGTCATGCCTAATACTGGAAACTGATAAGTGATCAACAACGAAAGACGTACCATGGGTACCGACTGTTTATGTTGTACCAAAATCCGCGGCACCTTGATGGCAGATAATGCATTCAGGCGGAAATTATTTTTCTGTTCGGAACAACATCTAAAATTTCATTATTACCGACACCTAAGAAACTAAAATTGCGGAATAATACGACTGACATCAAGGCAGAAGTCGAATACAGAAATTTAATATTCACTTGGCGAAGTGCTCGACCCACAATTGGCCACCTGATTGCTACGTAAAAATCACAAAAACGCCACTTGAAAAGGTCGTAATTAAAGATTTTGTTTCCGAATCACGTTTTAAAAGTAAGACAACTTTCACGGAGCGCCAAGGAAATCATTAAATGTAACACGAAGAATTAAATTAAAGAAGTAAATTGGACACATTCGCGAAGATTCGCTTACATATTTAGAATAGGAATAATACAACACGATACTTTTGGTTAAATAAGAAGATTTAAAAATGACTAACGAACTCCCGACTACCGATTCGTATAAAAAATATTTATGGTTTGGAATTTACGTACGACTATTACAAAAATACAACAAAATATCTTGTGTTACATAATATTTCGCTTCGAACCGTTTAAACAAAAGAATTATTAAGAGTCAATTAGAAAAATTAGAAAAACTGGCAGTTCAATGCATTAATTAGCAACAACTGCGGCTTTGAAATCAAAACACGCCTACCTGTGGAATGGAATACACCACAAAGATTCACATTAAATGTGATGCAGAAAAAGCATAAGAACGGGACAGGATTAATGCATTAGATACCAAAGTAGTTCTCGGTCGTAAAATTATGCCACGGAGCCAAACGATCAGGAACGTCCCTACAACCGCATGCTCTGAATTGATGCAAAAAACACAACCTGATGAGAACTGGGGACGCAGCAAAATATAGTGTGATCACTTTACAAAATAGGGTCCATTTACATTTCCATGAAATAAACATGCTCAAAGATGACTTACCCAAGGGTGCTGAGAAATCCACAAACATTGCCTTCGGCATACAATGAAACGATATCGCCCAGATGGAGGAAGCTTGCAGATCCAATGATCTCCCCCATGGTCATACTAGTTAGTTTCTCACACTTAACTTCAATTCAACTTTCTTGAGGCAAAACCGAGTCATACATGTCCAGCCTAGATCATCATGATATTTTCTCTGATAATTCATGCACTTGCCACAACACTTCATATGTTTTCCATTAAGAGTTTACTGAAGTTTCATGGAAAAATAAACAGTCATGTCACCTGAAAGAATGCAATATCAACATAGTGAGTGAATGTTGACATCTGTCTATGAATTAACAACCGCCAGATTGCCACGCGTACGAAGAAAATGCGTGAATGTCAACCACATGCATAAAAACAACTTATTCATAAGAATCAAGTTCACGAGTCTTCGAAACTAATAAGAGAAAATTACAATAAACTATCTCCAGCTAAAGTACTATTATTAGCTGATACGAAAAATATCTGTAAAAAGCGCAAATAAAAAATAAACCGATTAAAAACTTTATGTCAATATTTGGTAATATTAGCGTGATCCGTGACAGTTAACGTAATTTTACATAATATGCACGACTAACTTAGGTTAGGACGAATTACCCATTTCAAATAGTACGGCTCGTTATGCTTCGTGTTGCAGTACTTCAGCTGTTGTCAGCTACCAAATAGGCTATCGATCAAATTATAAAATTTGCGGGGCAGTCCTTCCGTAAACCTGACAGCCTACTGTCCAACCACTCACTCCCACGGACTCTAGCGATGCGAGTTTAACGACGAGAACACCTGTACACGAATGTTGGGTACGGCGTGACGGCGTTGTGGTTGGTTGGATTTTCGGCACCATAGAGACATCTATTGCCGCTGAAGCGTTCCATATGAGCATATGACAACCGGTATGCGAGGCGCTGAAGACGGAGGCAATTTCTTCTGTTATTATGCATTGATAATTATTAACTATTTGGTGTTCCAATCCTAATTGATGCCTCACCCAAGTGTAACTCAAAAGAACCTTCATCAATTATATTTAAACTTTTCTATATTTGATAATTATTCGCCAAAATAAGTTATGACCCGATTGCTTTATTTACGATATTAGGATAAGTTCGAAATGCGACCGTTTTCACATTTAATCATTTCTACGCAGAGGATGTAATTTCTATTTATTTATAATATCGGTAATTTTATAATTCGTCATTAATGTTACCCTTGATCTATAAAACCTTGCTTTATCTGAATTAATGAAAACTCCTGTATAGAAGAAATGGTGAATAAATATATCCGAAAGTTCATCTAAGACCTTTTTACTTTTAAAGCCATTTCTAATGCGAAGTATTTAATTAGTTAGTGATAGTTTTCCCTACTTGGAATAAACATTAGTTTTACATATGATCATCAATATACCTAATATTCTTTTTGGAAAATATAAAACAACAATATTATGCATTTAACTGTTGAAGTTCATTTACACTTGGGATAGCCATGCAAAATTAAAATTGAAAAATCAATTTAGAAAAACATTAAATCCTTAGAATATAAAATTTGATGGTAAAAAGGAATATTAACAGTTTTTAAAAATCGACAATATTCTTATATCTTATTAAGCCATCTATTCTAATCAAATCAAACTATATAAATAGTTATATCAAAACAAAATTTAGCCTCAAACATGGGTTCTGTTACACCCCCGCCACTTCTACCGCTGCCTACAGCGCTCCCCGCAGGTGGATGTTACCTGCACTAACGCTATTGATAACCAGTTGACAGAACATTACCATGGTTATCAATAACTTTAGTGCAGGTAACATCCGCCTGCAGTGACCAGGTTGAGTAAGTTATTTGAAGTGTTTTAGGTTCTTCTTCAAAGGAACATTTTGCTTGGCCAAGAATCATCTCAAAAACAGGTATTTTACTGGTTATCAATAGCTTTAGTGTAGGTAACATCCACCTGCAGGGAACGCTGTAGACGGCGGTAGGGAAACAAAACTACCCAAGCATGTAAGACTGGTTTTCAAACATTACAAAGCTATGCCCCCTCACCTAAAAAAATGCCTTTTCATTCTCCATCTATATTATTTAGGATACTAGAATTTCAAAATTTCATAGGACATTTTTTTAATAAGGAGAATAACAAAATCACAAATTTCCTTTATTTATATTTATCACTACTATGCTCTTATTTTGACAATTCAATATTTGTTTCTATTGACTAATAAAAATCACAGCCTTTTTAAAATCTAAATATTCTTTTGCCATAGCCTCTGTGCCATCTTATTACAAAAATATTTCAGTTTTTCACTGGTCAAAATATTGTTTAAAAAAATTCTTTCCACTTCTGCATTTGTTTCTGGTAGATCGATGGCACCTTAGAATCGAGGAAATACAATAATTCAAACTAAGAAAATTGTGATAAAAGAGAAATTGGTCTACAGCTGCCTATATATTTCCCCTTTATTTTTTTAGACTGGCATTACTTTGCTAGTCTTTGATGCATCAGGGAAGATTTCTAGCCTTAAAGACTCGTTTAAAAGGAATAATACTGGTTTCAACATAAAATCTTGGCATTTGTTCAACTGGCATACATAAGGGTGGAGAAGTTGCACTACCATAAATCAGATGTAAAACTTAAATTTTAATGTGCCAACTGGATTAATAATCTCATTGAAGAATTGGACTTTGAAATTGTTGCAATAAATATTTCTTTGGTTAGGAGTAACTTAATGGTTGTCACAATTTATAATCCCCAAATGGAGATATAGAGAAAATTTTTGAAAAACTTGAAACTATACTTGATAGATTAGATGTTTCAGAGAAAACTAATCTAATATTGTTCGAGGATATTAATATCTACTCCACCTCAAATAATGTATTAAATCAATTCAATCTTAGAAACACAGTGATTCACTCAACTAGAGTTACATCAACATCTTCCTTGATAAATGATCACATAATTACAAATCTTAGTGAAGATTTAATAAAAGTAAAATTTATTAAAGGATCCTTATCGGATCACTATTCCCAATGCATTTCTTACTATAAACCACTCCAGCAAGGTCAAACTTTTACTGTAAATGAAGTTTGATAGATAAAAACTTAAATGAATTATCCTCAAACCTAAAGACAGTAGTTTGCGGCCAGATGTGCAAGACCCTCAACTTAGAGGAAAAATGGGAAAATTTCTACAAGATTTTTACTTACGTTTGAACATAACATGTCCAATTAAAAAGAAAAAAAGACCAACAATTTAAAAATAAAAAAGCTTTGAGATAACTATATTAATGGAATAAATGAAAGCAATGTATGACTTTTATGTTTCTACAAATTCTTCTAAAATTAAAAATAAGTACATGCAGCTTAGAAAATTGTACAAAGTACAGCGGAAACCACTTAACACAAAATATCGGTTAACACGAAATGCATGCTTGGTTCATTCCAGAGCCTATGCTTTTCAGTGTATATTTATTCGTTTAACGTGAAACGGTTAACATGAAATATCGGTTAACCTGAAAATAATTTTTGGTCCTAATAAATAAATCCACAGAAATTCTTCGGATAACACGAAATGGCAGTTGAAACAGAGTTTTCCCATGGTCTCTCAACCGCTGTTTTCCCAAATCCCCCAACCCCACCAAGATTTCCCATTAACGCACGAGTATGGAAAATCCCAATACAAAACCTACCCATCCTCCTATGCCTTTCTCTGTCATTGACCATAGTTATTAGTAGGGCAATGACTCCCAAGTATGCACTTTTGATCTCATGGCAACTCACATGCACCTGTGGAGAGGGCCCCCACCTAGAATATCCTTTATTGCAGGCATCGTCGCCACAGTAAACACGTTCCTAGAACTGCCATCCATGGACAAATGAAACGGGTTTGCAAACTCAGCCTCTTACCGTAGTTATTATTGGTGGGTTTCTCCCAATACCTACTGGTCATACCTCTCCAGATCCCTATAAATAACATTCTTGAAATCTTATACCCTAAGTTGGTTGTGAAACCAGTGTACGAAATCTTTCCTATTCATAAACGTAATTTTTAAGTTTTAATTTTATATTTTTATACAAATTAAATAGTCCAAATTAAAAATGGTTAATAAAGTCCATAAGCAAAATGCACTACTGCTAACATTGAAAATACAACTCCTGGAAGCTGTTGATAGATCCAAAACAGACATTTGCAAAGAGTTCGGAATTCCAAATTCAACTTGGTCAACAATTATTATAAATTGCAAAAAATTAACGTTTTCGAGAGAAGCTAGTTTGAAGCAGAACGGAAGTCTATATACAGCAAAGCACAAAGATTTAGATGCTGTGCTGCTCATCTGGTTTAAGCAAGCAAGGGCACAGAATGCTCCATTTCTGTCCGTTATCCCCGATATAATTATATGCTTTTAAAATGAAAAATTTACCGTGAAAAACATTTAGCATGAAAATTGGTTAACACGAAATCCTTTTAACACAAAATGTTTTTACCGGTCCCATGCATTTCGTGTTAACCGATTTCTACTGTACCCTTAATGGATGGCTGACACCACTGTGGCATCACAGACACTATGCCTTAGATGGCCAGCTAACACCATTGTGGCAACTCAGGTATCTCATTTGTTAAAAAATTATTTCTCTGTTATTAACCGGTTTTCTTTCTTAAACTTAGACAAGTTAACGAAAGACATATGTAACGAAAACATATGTGAAATTGTTTTTCTATTCTCTTTCAATGCCAGGGGATTTTAGATGGGTTCTTAGCATTAGACCATCATAAAAACTACAGCACATTGGCTTTTTTGTAAGGGGATTTGTCCCATTTAAATTTGTGTACAGAATAGGGTTGTAATGTTTAGAGAACAGCTTAGGGCATAAACACTGGAGAGAAGAAAGAATGGAAGCCATTTCACACATGAGGGAGGAGGAGTGTCCTTGAACATTTTCTCCTACTCCTTGTGCAGTCTAGTTGGAGTAGATTGGTCGCAAAGGAGGAGTTTCAATTGTGTTGAGTAAGGAAAGACTGAGAAGAAAGAGGGAGATCGATAGTAAGTAGGAAAGGGAGATATTTGTCGAACAAAAGTTTCAGACCAGTTCTTTGTGATTTCTCATTCAGTCCAGTTGTTCCTTATCTTCCTTGGTTTTTTTTGATGCTGAAGATGGAGAGAGTACTAAACAAGGAGGAAATCAATGTTTTCCTTGAGGAAGATTCAGAGGCTGAAAGTGAGATCTTAAGTGAAGATGAGAAAGTGTTGTTATATAGCAATATACCAGATGATTGTAATTTACGCTCGCCAAATAACAACTGTGAAATATATAGTTTCACTCATTTCAGAGCATTTAAATACTGAAAAAATCCAGTTAGCTGACCCAGGATAAGGCATTTAAATTCTGCTGTTTAAAGGTTAAAAAATGCAATATCAGAAAAAGTTGGCAATAGAATAAAAACCTCCAATAACTTATCCAGGGATATATGGGTAGTAGTAGTAATTTATTTGGTCCAGAGATACAGATATAGGACAAGTCAAACAGGAGGAACTAGTGAAACAAAGAAATTAACAAACATTAAAATTAGAATAATAAGTATATGCCAAACACTGACATCATTGTACAGGATCCACATAAACACCTCCACTATAATACATTTTGTGCAACAAGAATTCCTTTACTTTATTTTTAAAAGTTGAAATACTTTTTACAGTTTTCAGTTCATTTGGTAGTTTATTATATATTTGTAATCCTATTTGTCTAGGACCCAGAGCAGCTGATCTTGTACAAACCAAGGAGATATGGAGGTTATTGCTGCCTCTGGTACCATGACTGTGTATACCACAATTTTTATTAAAATCAGATAAATTTCTCTTCATAAATACTAATACTGCAAGGATATATATACATGGCAATGGAAAATTTTTCAATTTTTTTTAATAGGGCAACAAGGTGTATCACATGGTTCATTTGCAATCAAGCAAACTGCTCTTTTTTGCATTTTGAAAATAGTGACAGAATGAGGGGATGAACCCAAAAATAAAATACTGTAAATTACACATGAATAAAATTCATCATAATACAGAGTAAAAAGGACATCAAGCATTACAGTAGATTGTATACATCTTATGACATAACAAAGAGAACTAAGGTTACTTGACAATTTACATAAATGAAATTCCCATGAGATACAAGAATCCAAATGGATTCCCAAAAAATTTAGTTTGATTTACCTGATTAATAGGTGTACCATTAACCTCGATTATAAGGCTTTTTTTGAGTTTTATTAATGTTAGCAAAATACATCGATTGAGATTTGTCAACATTCAGGTTTAAAAGATTATTTATACACCAATCATTTAAATGTTGATAGACTAGCTTGCATTGTCTTGTAGCCTAGTAAAAGAAGGGGATGATAGAATAAAGTCTGCGTCGTTACACCAATCATTTAAATGTTGATAGACTAGCTTGCCATTGTCTTGTAGCCTAGTAAAAGAAGGGGATGATAGAATAAAGTTGGAGTCATCTGCATACAGGATAGGTTTAACACCCATTATTGAGTAAAAGTTGTTGGGAAGGTCATTAATAAAAAAGGAATAGGACCCAAAACAGAGCCCTGGGGAACACCATTTCTACTATTTTTCTGAAAGAAATGTATTTTGAGCCATTCTTAGTTATTATTAGATGTTATGATCTGTTAGACAAGTATGATTTGATCCAGTTGTATGGTATGCCCCTGATTCCAAGTTTGTCAAGTTTTTTCAGGACAGAGTGATTAACATAATTAACATGCATTGGGAAAGTCAAAAAACAGTGCCCTAGTTTCCAGTTTATTATCAAAAGCGGTTAAAATATGGTCAGCTACTTGACTGTGGGCCAATCACTTAAACCTCTACTCAAAGTAAAATTTTAGAAAAAATTATTCTAGTGAGACACTTAAAACTCTTTGGCAATTGCATGATATAGCAAGACTTCCAACATGGTTTCAGAAAAAGTCTCTCAACAGCCACCGCTATTTATGAATACATTCACTTTGTACTAGATAGTCTAGATCAGGGGTCTTAAACTCATGACCCATGGGCTGCATGCGACCCCCATGGTACATTTTTACAGCTTGCGAAGTAAGGTAGTTTACACAAGGTGGCCAAAACTCAAATGTATTTCTTATAAAATATTTCACATAAGTCTAAGAAATTTAAGAAGTATGTTAAATCAGCACTTTTAAAATATACGTAGTTTATTGCTCAATCAGATTTATAAAAATTTTGCACAGGTGGAGTACTAAGTATGTTTTCTCACTACCAGCATTGTGTTTTGCATGTCAAAAGAACCTAATCCTCAATGCGAAAACTAGCATTTTAGTAATGAATGGTTTTAAGGCCACATCATTGGAAGAGGAGAAAGAATGTCCAAAGAATACAAAATGGTATGAGGACTAGGAAAGTTTGCAGTCTGCTGACTTGACATGGTGCCTTAATGCGGGTTTGGTGGAAGTCCTTCATGACGCCCATGCACCGATGCGAGTCTGAGATCCTTGGTCTAGATAAAGGCCAGAAAGTCAGTTTTTTTAGACCTACCAAAAGCTTTTGACTGCATCACATAATATTCTGCTACATAAACTAGAAGCTTATGGGATTCGTGAAATTTCTCGTAAACTGATATTTTCCTTTCTTAGTAATAAAAAGATATGTACAGAGGTTTCACTCAATGAAAATGGGCTTATAAAGGAATTCAGATCTAATAATGGGATTGTAAAGTATGGAGTACCACAAGGATTTATTCTAGGACCATTACTATTCCTGATTTACATTAATGACATACCCATCCATGATAAACGAAAATAGGCTGCTTTATCAAATCAAGACCTCATAATTTTCGCCTTTTTTAGTACTCTGTGAGGAGATGGGGAAAATCAACAATCCATACTTCTAAGCACTAAGATTCAATAGCTTTTGTGAGGAAAGGTCTTGCCAAGAAATTTTGGGTAGAGTGATGAGTGACAGTCATCTTCTATATTACACAATGAATCAAAATATGCTAGGTTGTTACAAGACTAATTGCCTGATCTCTTGATGAAAATTTTAACCTTTGAGGTCCAATTTTTTTACTCTATGTTATCTCACCAGGCCCAATTAATTTTGAAGAAAATGGCAAAAAATAGCGAAAGGAAATCTATAGGCTTTTCTGCTAATATTCCAGTCTGTGGAAGTATGTAACATCGTGTGGAGCCATAATTATATTTCACAAAGTCATTGTCTGCGTCAGGATACCTGTAACAATCTTTATCATCAGCTGTAGCATCATCTTCATATTTATTACCCCCCTCACTATTTATATTTTCACTATCACTTTCAGAAACATCATCAGGTATAAAATCATCCGATTCAACACTAACATTACTCCAAGAATCACTATCATCACTTACTTCATCAATTATATCATGCTCATTAGGGAATCCAAGCTCGAGTATTGAGTACCCGGTTAATCGGAATTTGGAAGCCTTTTTCGAATACTCGACTACTCAGGTAATTTGATCGAGTATCGAGTTTCATATTTTTTATGAATTTCTGCAGTCCGTAGAGACATTGGAATAGTACTTGCGGAGACACGAAAAGTTATGAGATTTTTCAAAAAATCTGCTGTAAGAAGCAGTGTTCTTCAAAATCATGAGCTGGCACAAGAAGGCAAGAAACTGCGATTGTTACTTGATTGCAAGACTCGATGGAACTCCATTATTCCGATGGTGAATCGTTTTTTAAAATTGAATGACTGCATAAACAAGGCTATGATTTAGTTCGGCCAGCAAAAATTTAAAGATACAAATATCAATGTTTTAAAGAAAATATCGGAAGTTTTGCAACCTGTCAAGCTTGCTATCAAAGAGTTAAGCAAAGAGGACAGCAATTTACTGAAAGCTGAAGGAGTTTGCATCTTTCTTTTGAATAAATTACAACAAGCAGATACGGATCTCGCTACTGAAATGATGGATGCCTTTAAAAAAAAGAATTGATGAAAGACGAAACAAAGTTATTGTGTCGTTGTCACTTTTTTGCAAAGTGGCAATTGTCCTAATTCCCACTTTAATGATCATTTTATATATTCTTCAAAAAATGTTATCAAATCATTGGCAAAAGATACATTTGAGAGGTTGTTTGGTGAAGATGAACATGAAAATGAGCAACAAGAAGCAGCTACGGAAAATGAAGGTTCTGCTAGTTCTGTGTATGATGAGCTGCAGAAAAAAATACAATCTGTTATGTCTATTCCGAAAGAAACTACAACAAAATCAGCATTGGACAAGGAAAAAAAACTGATTGAAGGAAATCATGGCAAAAGAGGATATCACACAGAAAAATTGTTCCAGGCTTTGATAAAAATTCACCCTACATCAACAGCTAAAGAGTTCTCAATAGCTTCAAACTTCATTACTAAGATTCAAAACTAGTTAAATATGTATACCTTAAATGGCCTTGTATTTCTTATATTATTTTATGAATAAAAAATAAATGTTTTTTTTAATTATATTTTTTTCTGAAATACCCAGGTACCAGAGTATTTCATAAAAGAATTACTCGATTACCCAGGTAGTTCAAAATCCGAGTATTTGGATTCTCTAATGCTCATGCAATGATTGCCAGCTAATGGATGTCATTTTCAATCGCTAGATGTAAAAATAGGCTGAGAAAATATTTTCTTGTCCTGCAAGGTTTTCAAAGAAGGCCCAGCAGATGGCTGCATAAGACAGTGGATGAACCAGTCAGCATATACAAAAAAGATCACAGCCCCATTTTATTCTAACTAGTCGAAAAAAAATCGCCAAAGTTCATCCAGAATGAGTCTGGGTTAGGACACAACGGGAAATATAAAAAGTCAGACTGTCTGGGTTAGGACCACAAAGGGTTAATACAAGGACATGGTGAGAGCATGTTTACATAAACATACAAGTTAAATGGGTTCAAACCAAAACTTTGGAAAAAAGAAATTTGATGTGGATCATTGGAATGTTTAAACATCATCAGCATGCATCCTGTAAATAAGCTGCTGACTGTGATTCTTGAATATTTGGAAATTCTCAATGATAAGTTTAAACACTACTTCAACTGAACCGAGAAATATAACTGAGTTAATGATCCTTTTGCTTCATCTGCAGAAATATCAATTAAAGAATTTTCTCTAAAGATACAAGAGGAATTTATAGAACTCAGATGCAATCATACTCTCAAACTGAAGTTTGGACCAATTTTGGCTGCATGTGAAGAATGAATATCCAACCTTGCTGATCGCACCATTAATGTGTTGTTGCCGTTTGCAATTACATACCTATGTGAATTGAGTTTTTTCAAGATTGACACTTAAGAACAATAAGAGGTCATGTCTAAGTTAAATGGATCAGGAACTTTGAGTAGCTCTTTTCAACATAGAGTCAAACAGCCTCTGTTCTTCAAGATGACCAAATATCACACTAATATTAAATTATCATTTAATTTTTTAAATAGATGATATTGAAAATAAATAAAAAATCTTTTTATTATTTTGCAAATCAACAAATATTAACATGGTTTCAAGTGAATTATTTTAGCCATACTTTGTTCCATCTGTTAAGGGTTATTATATTCTCTTACTGTTTTTAAATAGAAGTGATAAAAATGTTCTACACAATGGCACCGTGAAATTTAGTTTGGTGTGCTGCTGAATAAAACCAAGTGTGCCATGAAATGAAAAAGGTTGCGAAGAACTGAAGTAGAACATGAAATGACATGTACAGATTCATCTCCACCAAGAGTTTTCAACCCTGGATATATTTACCCCTGGAGGTAACTGCAGTGTTATGAAAGGGATTACTAAAATATCAAATATTACAATTTTTCTACTTACCTCAGCTTTCACACATGACTGCTGCATCAAAGGCTATGATTTTTACAATTACTAATAATGATATAAAATGTAGTAAGGACATTTTTACAAACATTGGGATGGAAAATTATTGCTTGTATCACGATAAGTAAACTATTGAGGCATAGGTAGGTCTTTTATTATGCAAGAAGTTGCACTATCTTTCATTATATTGAAAATAGAAATTAATCATACAGAATTGTATTATTTACATTTATAAACATTAGTAATGTATTTTAACATACAAGTTTTTCATTTTGAAATATGCAAGGGTATCTACACGACTATTTTAAAATATTCTAGGAGGAATGTGATTATTTATTATAAATAGTTACTTCTTAAATAGAATATAAATTTTATGGTACTTTTAGAAGGGCTAGAGACCTGAAATTTGGCATGACAAAAGGTTATTTGATACAACCAACAGAAAAAAATTTGAAAATTGAAAGAATGATTTTTAGGGTTTTATTTTCCGAACCCATTGTTTTATTTCTATCCCAATATTAATGGTATGGAGATCATTGCAGGGCTTTATAAAACTGCATCTTTTTAACAATGAAAAATGTCAACTACTGTGACATAAAGTACAAGGCTTTTAAAGAGAAATTTATAATCTACAGTCGCCTCCCGAGATTCGACCGCTCGAGATTCGACCAACTCGAGAATTCGACCGGTCGAACTAGCCGACGTCACATTCGGACCACGCGGAGTTCAAACTTTCTCAGACTTCGTTAAAGCTGTTGTAGTAGTTTGAATTTGTGCTGATTTCGCTCGTTTTTTAGTTTTAATCATTTATTATAGGTTTAGTTTCTCTCCGGATATCGTTATTCCTGTTATAGTAGTTTGAATTTGTATTAGTTTCGCTCGTTTTTTAGTTTTAATCATTTATATAAGGTGTAGTTTCTCTCCAGACATCGTTATTCCTGTTATTGCAGTTTGAATTTGTACTGATTTTGCTCGTTTTTTAGTTGTAATCATTTATATTAGTTATTTTTTATTTATCCCTTGACATGGCATCTAAAAGGAAATTTAATAGTGATAATGCGAGTGTATCCAATAAAAGAGTGCATAAGACTCATAGTTAGGAATTAAAATTAAAAATTTTAAAGCGTGTTGATCAATAGGAAAGCCATGCTGAAATTGCACGGCCAGCAGAAGCTGCTTCAACTTCAGAGGCAAGGACTAACCCACCCAATTCCCCAGTTAATAGCAAATCCAGTTGCCCCTCTTCTTCCAACTAAAATTTCTGAACTTTGTAATTAATAAACTAAGTCCAGTAGACGCAGTTGTAAAAGATTTAAGGAAATAAAATATTGTCAATGTCATTGTTTTTTAAATCCTAAGTAATTTTCTCCTTTTTAATAACTTTTATATAATTTTGCTGTGATAACGGTATAGTTTTATGCATACATATATTCAGTACTGTAGCAAGTTGGGCCACAAACCGTCTTTGCTAGGGCTCTTTAGGGATGTGCTGCGATCTGCATGTATGCGCCATTTATTAAAAATTTTGAAACTCGAATAGTCAAAATATTACTCGTGATTTTCCTGTTAAATGTGTTGGTAAAGTACAAATACAAGTAATTCCTTCATTTAAATGACATGGGAAACGATGTGGCAGATTGGATTCAATTTGGAATATTTTACGCAAGATAGTCATACGAAAAAAGATTTTTTCTTTACAGTGCGTGTATAAATTATATAGTAAATTTTTTTTTATCAATTCATAAAAATATTGTTTTATTAACATTTGAGTAATGTTATTTTATGTTTATATAACGCGAGAGTGAACTTGGTAATTTTTCCCGAGTGTTATTGTACCGAAAATCGGCATTCGACTGTTCGAGATTCGACCGCATTTTCAGGAACGCATCCCAGTCGAATCTCGGGAGTCGCCTGTATATTGTAATTGCATTGACTTAATGCTTTTTAAAAAAGAGTTGATAGACTGCATTACAATCCCAAAGATTTCAACCAATGACATATCTATTACATATTGACACTTATTACTTATGATATAACATATAGGAGGATACTAATGTTTAGGCACTTCCAGATGACCTGGAGACTTGAAATTTGGCATGATTATAGGATTTTGGCCACAACCAAACAGAAAAATTGAAAATTGTTGGGTTGGTTTTACCCTATTTCTACATTAAAGTGTAATAATTTTTATCTCAAAAACTGTGTCGTAGGTATGAGCTTTTGTAAAATTTTTGTAGCAAATTCTATTCTCCGTATTATTCAATTTTTTAATCGATACCTTACTGATCATATAAGGGCAAGGGAATGGAATTGGCGATTTTTATATCTATTTTTACAATTATTACATTTTAACAATTTTTATCTCGAAAACTATTAGTCACAGATACATGCTGTTGCAGATATTATTGTAGCAAATTTTGTCCTCTACCAGAATAAATTTTTTAATCTACACCTAACCAATCATATACGAGGGATTTAACCTTTGTCAATATGCCATCAAGGTTATATTTGTGCTAAATGCATTGGTTGGGAAGAAAGCGTTATAGCATGGTTTCCACAAACTCCGTAGGTGCACGTGCCTATTCCCCTCTACCATCCACATCATCCCTCCACCCTCTCTGCCCTTCCTGCTCTCTCCCCTCCCTCTCTTACCTTTCTCTCTTCTCTTCTTTCAGTCTGCTCCTTTTATCCTCCACTCTCTTTGTGCTCACCAATTGGCTTCAAACGGAAGCAAGAATGCTTCACTACCTGCATGAACCAAAATGTTTGCAATGCAAGCAATTTTTACTATAAGATATACCAATAAATCACATGACGTTTCATATTTGGGATTTTTCCTTCAGTGTGCTACACTGAATATGGCTGGTGTTTCTTTAAAAAAATCTTTTACAGCATGAGATTTCTTATTATAAAATAAACAAAATGATCTGAAATGCATATATATATGAGGTACTGGTGATGTAGTGGTTAGGATGCTGGCTGCTTGAAAGGCAGCAGTCATGAATCCTGCACAAGGAGGACTTTTTCCAAGGTCGAACATCTCCGGCAAAGTGTGCTCCACAAAATAATGGTAAGCAGCACCATTGAGTCTGTGAGGAAAAACATATGGGCCTATCAAACAGTCTCCAGCAATTCCAGCCCAAACATTAATGGAAAACTGCTGTCGATGTCTGGATTGTTTTGTAATAAGTGGGTTTATGTCACTCCAAACATGCATGTATTGTAAATTTAGTATGCCATTCCTTGTTAAGCCAGCTTTATCAGTGAAGAGCAGTGGCGGTCGGTGGTTGTTTCAACTGGTAAGGCCAACATATGTTAAAAAACCTAAATTTATTATACAAAAATTATTTAATTTTTTACTTACCGAAAAAAGCACTATAGTGAGTAGATGAAAAAAGTGTCTTGCAGCTAAAATTAACAGTAAACAAAGTCTATTCAGCGATTTTACATGTTAGAAAATAAATCAATAACTTTTATGTTGAAGCTATCTATGTTATTTACAAAAGTTTTTTCACACAATAGCATGCCTAAAGTAAAGTCTTTCTTCTTTCATAGTATTCCTAAGAAAAGTCTTTATTCTTTTCATCATTGAAAACACTGTTCTGCTTCTGATGTCGACATTGGTATCGTGATCAACACTTTTAAAAGTTTTATTGTCTCTTGAAATGTTTCACACAAATCATCACCCAAAATTAGCGACAGAAATGGTACTGCTCCAGAAACTGCTCTCAATTCCTCTCGTTTATAAGAAACTTAATAAAATTTATTTTTGTCGAAGAGAGAAATCGAATCCTTGATGAATTCGTGTGAAATTTCTTTTGACTAACACGCAGAATTTTTCAAGTTTCTTATAAGGCTAAAGCCTATTGCCCCAAAAAACTATTTCCAACACACAAGCTATACGGTTACAGATATCTCTATGCAGTTTTCGCAATTGTAAACTTTTATCTTTTATAATTTTTCTTGTCTTTTTATATTTTTAATACAACAAATTTAAAGCCATTCAAATTCCTAAATACGATGATTAAAATACTTTCCGAAAAAATTAAAAAAATTGAAAGAAAATAGAGATAATAAGAATCTATTATCAAGTTAAAGAATAATATTTTTTCCAACAGTTAATAAGTTATGCTAGAAATAAATATTGCATTGTTCGCCCCCGGCTATAAGCGATCCTGGCGGCGAAGGGAGAAAACGGAAGAGTTGTGCCAGTGAAGACCTGCGCCCATCCGCGATGACTCACGATGAGAGTGGAGAGAACTAGGGGAGGTGAATGCGACGTGAGAAAGGAATAGAGTAGAGCTTCGCAAGGAGGTGCATCGCCAGCAAGCGGCAACTTCATCTCGGTTGAAAGGAGGTGATTCTGTTTGAGGTGTCGTCCACATTCATCGTTGCTCACACTTTTTGCTTTACGTTTGTATATATATATATATATATATATATATATATATATATATATATATATATATATATATATATATATATATATGGATGTCAACAAGGTGTTGGGATGAGGAAACCCAGTGAACACTCACCAATCAGACGACTTCAGGTTGGCGAGGCACCGGGGATGTCGGAGCGACACACGTAAAAGAACACTAAAACACAGAAACATCACAAACCCAGACCACAGACCACCGATGCTCTCCTTCCGCCGTCCCCCTAATCTGGCAAATATTCTATGGAAGAAAGAACCCCCAGCACCCACACCTTTACACCCTGCCGGATCTTACCCCTGCGGTAGACCCCGATGTCTAATAGGCCCAATAAACCCCCCCTGCAACTCCTTCTCCAGTCCCACAACCAACATCACCTATCCCATAACTTCCACCACCAACTGCACCACCCGCAATATCATTTACCTCCTGAGATGCACCCAATGTCCCGCCTTTTATGTTGGCCTCACCAGCAATCCCCTCAACATCCGCATGAATGGCCACCGCAACAGCGTCATTCTCAAACGACCGCTGCCGGTGGCGTTCATGCGAACAAACATAATTTAAAGTTTAACAACTGCTTCACAGTGAGAGTCATTCGCGCTCTCCCCGACAATGCTTCGGCTCCCCAACTCCGTCAGTGGGAGCTTTCACATATCCATCTCCTAAACTCCTTCACTCCCCCTGGCCTCAACCTTCGATAGCTTTTCACTCCCTTTCTGTCTTCTCCCAACACCCTACCAATCCCCAACCCCCTCCGTATCCTCCAATCCTCGACCTTTCCGCACTACCCTTCCACCCCCATGCCTCCACCCAGTGTCACCGCCATCAGTTCTCTCTCTGTAGCTGAAGAAGGAGTAGTTCCGAAAGCTTCTACGTTTGTGATGTTTCTGTGTTTTAGTGTTCTTTTACTTGTGTCGCTCCGACATCCCTGGTGCCTCGCCAACCTGAAGTCGTCTGATTGGTGAGTGTTCACTGGGTTTCCTCATCCCAACACACATATATATATATATACAGGCAATTTTAGAAATGTGTATTATATGTATTCTACAAATATCTATTCAAATTATAAATATTTATTCTGAAATAAGAAATATAATGAAATGTCAAAAAATTCATACATTATGATCCTCCAGCAGATTTTCCGGTGATGTTTTTTTCTCCCTTACGTCCGGAACAATAGATAGCTTAGGATGACCCTCCCCATTCTGGTTGAGTCACCATTCGAGTTGTTGACCGATGTCTTTTGCAGGGCAGCAGCTTTCCCCATCTCCAGGCATGTGTTTACGACACCATGTCTGTCGAATGCTATTTTTCGTGACCCACCTTATACAAAACTGCAGCGTGTTGTTTTTCTGTTTTGGTTGCACCGCATCCCAGCCAGATTTGTAGGCGGGCACAGAAAATGCATGCGAAATTTGAGTGAATTAGAGTATTTTACCCATAAGCACAAGCAGCTATAAACTCTCTAATTGTTTTCATTTTTAATTGCCGATGTCCCTTCTCCTTTCTCATCGGCCGCCCCATTCCCTCCTCTACCATTTCCCTTATTACCCTTAGAAATTTTGAAATAACAAGCATTTTTTATTTGGCTTTTGCACGAGTGAGTTCCCAATCTATTCGTAAAATGGAATTCTAGAAATTTTTTTGAAGACTTTCAACTGATCACAGCGGTACTTCAGTATATCTATGACATTCCCATTTTGTAAGACATTGAAATATATCGTTTTATTACGTGTAGAGAAGTTGAATTTATGCATCCTATTCGAAAGTACATTTTCAAATTCAGTATTTGTATTCTACAAAAAATGCCAATTTAGACATCGCTTTTATAGCATATTATAGTGTATAATTAAATTATGTATGTTTTATAAACAATTGAATTTTCATCATTTTTGCACAATTTTTTATTTTGATTATATTTCTATCTAATAAAAACAAAATGTGTAATGTTATCACGTTTTACTGGACCGGAATAAAACATGTTCCAAAAGTGCGTTGAGTTATTTATTTAACCTTGTTAAAATTACAAGTTTTACATATTTTTTTTATCAAAAAAACCATGCATAGTAACCTACGCTACATCTGTGGGAGTATATAAAGATCTGAATCCTTCCTGAGGGTCGTACGAGCAAGAAAACTATATTCTTAACTTAAGGGATGTGACCCACCGGTGTAACACGGCGGCTGCGGGCCCGATCGCTGGTGACCCACCGGTGGATGCCGAACCTACTTCTGCGACAATACCAACAAAGAGAAGGGGGCGCTTGATTCGAAGGAAGAAGCATGCATTGAAACAATTGAAGAGGCATTGAAGCCTTTGATTCGGAAAGCCGGCCAGTTCCACCTTCTTTTGGTTACGTCATTGGTGCAACAGGACTAATCCCTACGTCCGAAATTCGAACTGCTAGTGCACGAAATCCGAGTGACCGCGGTGGCATCTTGCGTCCGAGATTCACATCATGACTCAGTAGGCTTTACCCTTAAGGACGAGAACTATAATGACAAACGCATTATTATAGGGGCTCACGGAATGAAAAAGTTTGATAATCACTAGTTTAGATGTTTCTTGAGAAAATTGCAACTTTTGTTATTAAGACAAGTGCAAGGAAAGAATGTTTTTTACTTGCTCGCAGAAAATAATTTGTTCATAAGTTGAGAGTAAAAGCAATTCCTAAAACGCATTCAGTCGTATCGATGCTAACGAAGTGCCGTGGATTTTTGTGGTACTAACAGATGTTTTAGGCACTCTGTAGATGGCGTAGACATATATTTTCAAGCTTAAGACTTTATTCGTCCCTTGGCCATCACTTTTCTCACCCCCCTATGCTCTAAAAGGCCTAAAACAGACAGACATACGTAATACATCCCATTCTCAAAGTTTTTTTAGTGGCGTTTAAAATTAAGCAAATTTCCATCTTTTTGATCTTTAGGTAGTGACATTCGAGCCATTTCTAGCGCACCATCACGGGATTTTGCACCACCAATAAAACCATTTGCGTGAACAAATGTAGCATCTTCGATGCCAGAACCAGAAGCCAGCATTTCATCTCTAACACCAAGGAAGTTGGGAATCACCTTGTGCCTGTAAAAAATAAAACGTTTTTTTTAATAGTTTCTATTGAAAATCCTACCTATATATTCATTCACATAAATTTCCAATCAAACAAAGTTTTGTTTCCAATACCAATGCATTTTCATTTAGAAAGCAATGTAAAATTAAGAAAATCTAACTAAAATCCCCTTCTTTGATGTTAATTACTAAGGACAGTGGTTGAATTCTAATCAGTTTAATTTTTGTTTTGATGCACAATTCACAGCTGTCAAGCTAGCATCATTTTTTGGGCAGTCAGCAATAAGCCTAAAAATAATCTGTACAAGACATAATCTAAACAGCGGTAAAATAAAAGAAAAAATATTAAAGCAGGTAAATTGGACAGCATTAGAAAAATGTGAGAGATGGAAATTTGAGGCAAAACTGATTTTGGTCCAAAACACATTGCACACCCCCTAGAATCCTCATATGCCCCCTTAGGGGGCATGTCTCACTAGTTAAGAACCAATGACTTAGGATATAGAAATTGTCAAAAAATGCAGAATTTTCTCCCCTTTACAAAAACACAACAAAAAAATAGGAAATCAATGCAGCTAAAAAGCAAGTAGAGATTACTTTCTTTGGGCTGCAAGATATAAAACATGAATATTGCCAAAGGTGAGAAAAAAACATCAAACCACTTGGTATGACTGTAGTGAGAACAACAATTTATTCATTTTCTTTAACCCATTTGTGTACTTAATGGTTTTCAAGATGGCCTCAGTAAAACTGCCCTGCACATAACTAACTATGCATGCATGCATGCATGTGATTAATGAATCAACTCTGTAGTATTGATGGAGCATTTATTCTGTACATAAAAAAAATCACATAATCCTGCACAAGTAAGATTAAATACTGGCAACTTTCACCGCTGTCTCAAGTGAACGTTCGTAACACCTCAAGATTGATTTAAATGTTTTTTTGTAATTTTTAAAGCGCAAACATGGATGATAGTGATAAAAAAATACTCTATAAGTATTGTTTTGTACCACAATGCAGTAATACATCAGTTACCACGCCGGAAAAGTTGTTTTTTCATTTGCCAAGCAACAAGTTTCCAAGGGAAGCCTGGTGTAAAGCAGCAGGAAGAAAATTCAAGATTTCTGCCAACAGTAAAAATGCTTACTGCTGTGAAGACCATTTTGTGGTAAGTAAAGTTCTGTATTTGGCGATAATAGGAAGTTTTGACAGATAGTTGTGGGAATAAGTGGAAAATAAGCATGAGTACATCTAGCATATAGACTACGAGAGCATCATTCTCCATTTTTTAATGTTATACTTTAGAGACAGACATATTTTAAAGAACATAGTTTCTATCAGTAAAGAGAAATTCCATAATAATTATAAATTAAATACCTATCACTTCAGAATACAAGCATTTGAGATTTATAGTTGATAATTTGTTTTTGCTCATTGGAAGCTAGTAGATCTATAAATATTGATATATTAACAGTAACAATAATAATAGTCATTTATTTCCATTTAGTAGTATAATTAAATAGGTATATAATACAAGCATTAATATATCACAATTATTATATTCCAGCTGAAAGAGGACACCAACAATTGGATGAGAGTGCAACTACAACAAAATGTTAGACTCACTTTAAAAAGTAAAATTGTTCCTCATGTATTTAACTGCCAAGAAACACGTAAAACTGTGGCGATTTTTTTCCTCCCCTCCCTTTTTACTCCCGCACTTATACGATAGCACTTATACGATAGCGGCGATATTCGAACTAGCGATATTCGTACTTGCATGTTCGTACATGCGATTCGTTCCCAGTTCCAAAAATAGGGTGGCTGATTGTTTGTCTAGGGTGAACCATCAATCAAGGGAGAAACCCATTCATTGTTCGATGCTCCTCCATAGAATCCCATTGTCATTCACTAATATTCGTGAGCATCAGACATTTGACCCAGAATTGAAACAGCTGATCGACTCAGTTAGACGGGGACGCCCCCATCCAAACTATTTTCTCAAGGATGATTTGTTGTATTATGGTACCACTAGACTGAAGAAGGGACGTGTAGTGGTTCCCCAGGCCCTGAGATCCATGTTGTTTGAATATTTCCATCGTTTGCCCACCGCTGGACACATGGGGGTGGCTAAAACTTGTGAAAGAATATGTAGAGAATTTTGGTGGAAAAATATGAGGCAAGAAATAACGCAGATGGTCAGACGTTGTCACGACTGCCAAACCTGCAAACCTAGGAACACCTTCCCTCCTGGTGAGATGTCTTCCTCACCATCCGTTTACCCATGGGAAAAGGTGTATATAGATTACATTGGTCCCTTGCCTAGAAGTCGCAGTGGCAGCACTTGTGCCCTGACTATAATAGATAGCTTTACTAAATTTACCTTTATTGAACCTCTGCGTTCTCCCTTGGCTTCTCAAGTGGTTTCTGTCTTGTTTAACAAAATACTTCCTAAATTTGGTTATCCTAAATATATTGTTTCTGATAATGGTTCCCAATTTCGTTCCACTGCATTCTCTGATATGTGTTTTAAATATGGTATTAAGCAAATTTTCACAGCCCCCTACTATCCTCAGCCTAATCAAGCTGAACGTGTCCACCGTAACCTAAAGTATGCCTTAACCATCTTGTCACAGAATGACCACCGGAAATGGGATGAATTCTTACCCAGCTTAACCTTTGCTTTTAATTCTGCTAAACATAGCAGCACAGGCTATACTCCAGCAAGGATATTTATGGGCAGAGAGCTTCCTCATCCCTTGACAAATTTCTGGAGAATTCCTCCTCAGGCTCTGGCTGAGGACCTAACTCCCTCTGAAAGGCATTCTTTGTGGCAACAAGTGCTCAATAATCTCAAGGCGACCAGACGTAGGCAGGCACTTGCTTTTGATAAAAGCCATACTGGGAACCCATTTAAAATCGGTGATTTAGTGTTATATAGAAGGTTTCCTACTAGTTCCAAGATGCTCCATAGAACTGCTAAGTTAACCCCTCAGTGGGCCGGCCCTTCACCTATCAAAAGGTTCATATCTCCCGTAACAGCTGTTCTTCAGCTATCCCCAAATAAAGAGAGAATCGTAAATATCTCTCAACTTAAACTTTATTGTACTTAATTTGCTGTATATGTATCTTGTTCGGCGTAGAGGTAGCGAACTCATCGCCCGGTGATTCTGATCATCGCAACCACCCCCCAGATGCAAATCTGGTAAAACATATTGAAAAAACTTATTCGGCCATGTGCCAAGAAAATCGCTGTTTAGCGTACAATATACCAGGCATCATAGATGGTATTCTGGACATCTGTGAATGTCAACATGGCTCAAAAAAAAAACACTTAACCTAACCTAGCCATGTTTCTTTTTTTTGGTAATGATTACCAGTTTTGTAGACTAACCCCAATTGGGCTAAGGATACATTTAAAATGTCTATATGTACCTTATGTATTAGGAAGTATGCCACAATTTATTGTAATACCATATTATGAGTTAGTTTAATTGAAACCATGTTTAGGTTAAGAATTTAAATATCATATTATGAAGGGATTTATGTACTATGTCTACCCTATTAAGATACCATACAACAGGTTAATTTGAATATTATGTCGTTAATGAATTTAATATCAGTGATAATATTATGCATACTGTGAAGGAACTTAACTATTGGGGCCAATTTAATAATATACCACAGTCAAGTTAATTTGAATATGATATTGTTAATGATTTGAATATTACCTTGTTAATGTGCTTAAATATGATATGGTGAAGGGACTCACATGGCCAAATCAATTGAAATATTACACTGTTAATTAATAGAGATACTATGCCTGGATTAAGCAATGCCTTGCCTAATAATCATTTTTTCAAATGCTTAATAACAGTATGATTACTAGTTGTCCTTGCCTAAGAATTAATGTTTATGTTATGACGTATAATATTTCCAAGAAGGAAATGCTCAGGAAAGTTTGCTTTTGTTATGTCATGAAATTCTATTTCTGTTATGTTATTAATGACATACAATCTATTCTCACTCTAACCCTGAGGCAAGGATGGGTATCAATTTTGTTTCCTTAAGCCACGATAGTTGGCATATTGTAATTATGATTATTTATTATTTTGAGGGAGATATTCCTACATGTTATTGAGTTTTCGGCTTGGCAAGATGCCGACACGAGTGCCAAGTGCATCATCCCTATGTACCCCCAAAGTGATTATCCTGGGAAAAACTACATTCCAATGGACAAGTGCTTTCCCGACTAGCTTCATCATGGCGAACCAGTAGACTTCTTCAGAGAACTTTAGCCGTGACAGTAGCTCGAACTCTGATTGCCAGAGCATCCAATCCCCACGTGTAATATTCCAATTTTAAGTGTCTTGACAAATAAGTGTTCAATAATAATAATAAACTATCTTGAAAGAGACAACGAAGGAGTGTGTTCTGTGCTTCATTCATGATCCGGGAACAGTGCAGGGAATAAGGTGACTTAGAAACTTACCCTCCCCAACCAATTGAAACTTTTATTGGTCCCGTTTTCATAATTTTTCCCAGGGAGGATGTGGCGATTTTTTTCCTCCCCTCCCTTTTTACTCCCGCACTTATATGATAGCACTTAACGAATGGCATGTACGAACATGCAAGTACGAATATCGCTAGTTCGAATATCGCCGCTATCGTATATCACCGATGTTCGTGATATCGCCGGACTGAACGACACGCCCACGAACGCCACGCCACGGTCGACACGCCCTCCCGTGGTGCCTCTCTTCTTTATATACCCTAATTACCCCTCACCCCTTTAACCTTCCCTCTTTCCCATGGTTATGCAAGAACAGTGGAAGGGCGACCAATCATCGAGAATAATTCAACTTTTTCGAATTACCCGCCTGACGTCATCCCCTCCCTCCTTCACCACCGGCGTCACGTGACAGCCTATTCCGATAGTGGCCTCCCGAGCGACGAGACGCACAGCGGAGCACCGAGAGGAGAGTTCGACGCAGGTGGCCATTCCACCCCATCCTACCCGGCTCAGAGAGAAACTATTCAGTGTTGAGTGGACATTGACCTACTGGGAGCCGGAAGAGTGATAGTAACTATTGGATGTGATTTAACTGACATTAACTAAGTTTCGTTTCGAATTGCCTTCACCTATGAGGTGTATTTCTGTATTGTGGTATTACTTAAATCTGGTTAAATTTAACCTGTTGGATTGTTATTTTTCTATATTTCTATATTCTATCTATATTTTGTCATTAGCACTTAGCATATCAGTGGATGTTTTTGCAACGAAAATTATACTTCGCCGCAAAACAACACATAGAACTGAAGCACCCAGATCAGCTGCTATTAAAAGAAAAAGAATGAGTGACATACAGGATGCACTGAAGATGGTAGAAGAACAGCCTGCATGCACAGAATTTGAAATGAGTGATGTGGATGCCAACTCAACTGATATTTCAAATCAACTTGCTGATGAAAAAATGTTTGAAGATAACACACAACAGAAGGCGGATGTCTGTGATGTCAGCATACAGGTAAATATAAAAATATTTTGAGACCTCTTGCTCTGATTTTTATAAAGTATTAAATAAATAAATGAAAAAGGTTTTTGGTACACAACTTGAAAAAATACTAATACAATGAAATTAATAAATCTAATTTCTTTTGTTAACAGGTTAATATTCGAGCTAATTTCAGAAGCAAGGCAGTACAATGTGGGCCATTAATGGTTGAACAAAGTTGTTCACCAAAAAAAGGAATTCTTAAAAATAGTGCAACCAACACAATGCCTGTTCAGCAAGAACTAACAAAAGAAAAGGATGACATAGAAGACAGTTATTCTGGACATAGTGACTCTGTTATTGAATCACCAAGTGATGACAGTTACATATTAGATGAAGATGGCAAGAATGAGTTATCAGATTATGAAGATGGAAATAATGAAGCAATGAGACAATCTATGCTAAAGGCCACAATTTTTACCATGAAAAAACATCCCAAATTATATACAGATTTGCCTGAAGAATGTTTATTTATAGTAGATGAGCATTCTGAAGTACTCAAGTGCAAAGAAGAAAATATTTTGATGGTACTAAAAAAAATTAGGATGGATCCCTCACATGAAGTACTAGGGCATGATTTTGCAATAAGTCCAAGTAAAGTGTGTCAAATTTTCCATTTTTACTGGTTATGAGGACGTCACCATATGCTGTAGATATGGTGTGAGCATATATTCATGGGAAAAAGGTGACGATCCAAAAGAAGAGCACGACAAATTTTTGAGAGGGTGTCCATAAATTAAAAGAAAAGAATGTGATTTAAAACTGTAAATAAATACTTGTGTTAACCTATACCTCTGTTATCAGCATTTGGATAACTTCAAACATCCAAATGCTGAAAATCATATTTTCAGCATTTTTAACTTGCCAAACTAATGTTGTATTATTACAAATTAATGTACATTAGTTGGGTAAAAAATTTACATAAAAAAATTACCAGCAACAGGATTTGAACGTACGACCCATGTCAAGGTTCAGGAAACATGCACTAGCCTGCTGCACCACAACCGGCTCTGCTGAACCACTGTTTCGCTAGTGGTATATATTGCTAACTCATTAGTTTTTTCAAAATAACTCAAACAAATTCGAAGTGGACCATCAAATTTTAGGGAAATATTTCCTAAATCACCCCCAATCATCTCCCGAAAAATGCTCTTGAATGGCCGTGCTCCCATATATAATGCACCTTGTAAATATTTTTACCTTCTCCATATACGAAGTATAGAAAAAGTAATTGTTTTCATGAAAAAAATCTAATTCGAGATTTCAACGGAAATACATGTTTTAAGGTGCCCAAAACATGTTTTAACTATTTTCTCGATGATGCCTGTGGGTGAGTCTGTGTGTGTGTCTATGACCGGAATTTTGTGGGTGCTCGAACTCAAAAACTATTAATCAGGTCAGTGCAAAAGTTTATATTTGAGAGTTTTGTTAAAGGAAGAAGTGCTGATTAGTTTTTGCCGACTATTGTATAAACACTTTACATTCTTTTTTACTTTCTTAATTGTTGGAGCATTGGGGCTATATCCAATATCAGAAAGCTACGGTTTGAGTTTATTTCTTTGTGAAGTCTAAATTTTTCTCACAGTTCCTTAAAAGATTTATTATCATTTAACCTATTTGGAATTTTTAGAAATATTACAGGTATGGAGAAAGTCACGTGGTGGCCACATCAGATTTTTTCTTTTGTGCAACCATTAATCGATATCCTCCATTCAATTCCCAGACTAACACAAGTGTTTATCTCTTCCCTACCTTTCTTAATGGCAAAAAAACATTGAATTAGGATCTCCTTGAATATAATATTTTGCATGTTTTTCCCACAACTTAATACCTTCTGAGCTCTGTCCAGAGAGGGCGCACTCATAAAGGGAATACAAGTCGAGGTTTAAACTTTTACGATTACATATGGCAGTTGCATGTTGAGCTTGGATAACGTCGT